>VXAA01005869.1:780768-843686 GCA_013399115.1 Anseranas semipalmata | reverse complement strand
TTTTTTTTTTTTTTAAGCAGTCAGCACACCATTTGCTTTACAGCAGTTCTGGCATGGTAATTATCTAAACACAGGTAAAAAAAAATGCTGTAATCAGAGTTTACATTATATTATATTTATGGCTCTAGAAAAATATCTTATTCAGGGTTTTGTTCAGAGCATGCAGAAGTTCTGTCAGAACAGATGGGGAGGGATAGTAAAAGCTACGAGGAGATTATAAAACACCAACACTACTGACTTCTACTGTACTTTAAACTCCTGTCTTCTGCAGTTGCCAGCTTTCCTCCATACTGCAGAATTTATCAATTTACCTTCCAATCTGGACAACGTAGGCAATTCCACATGATCCAGTGGGTCAAAATGGCAAAGCCTTTGAAAGAAACTTGTCAAGTGTGACTGTCCTATGTAGTTGGCTTTTAGGTATGCTAAAG
Organism: Anseranas semipalmata; assembly: GCA_013399115.1. Lineage (NCBI taxonomy): Eukaryota > Metazoa > Chordata > Aves > Anseriformes > Anseranatidae > Anseranas > Anseranas semipalmata. Next base: position 843,255 of record VXAA01005869.1, on the reverse strand, counting down.
TAACACTTAGAGCTGCATGTGCAATTTAAGTGTCTACACACAACGTGGTTATGGTCTTTGTAGACAGGGAAAATGGAAGAGAAGAAAATGAGTAAAAAAGATCACATTCAGACCTCCTACTGAAGGTGCCAGACTAGCGGCTGAGACTAATTCTCTCTTGACTGATTAGGGAGCAAAGGTCTGGCAGCGCTGAATAACAGACAGCCACAGTAGCTCATTGTGGAGTGTTGATGTCAAACTAGTAATGACAATGTTTTTACACTCTTATAGTAGAAAGTTTATATGCAGCCTATACAGCCTGAAGCTTAGCTGCGAAGTAGCTACCTACAGATTTCAGAAAGAATATTAAATGCATTAGAAGTGCTGAGCCTAAGTGACTCAACCAAAGTCACAAAGGAGAACCCTGGCAGAATGGAAGTTGAATCACTTCTGTCCTCATGCAATGCCTTCATCCATGACCACCCTCCTTCTTTAGAGATGATTAATGATAATTTTAGTGATGAAAATACGTTCAGAGAACAAAGATGTGTCATATGTCCTAAAGATTTACCATCTAAGGACCAGATCCTGCAGTTGATCAAGATTTTTTTTCCTAGACTTTACTCCAGAAAGATTACAGTGGTCATCTTGTGTGACATTGCCCACACAGTACTCAGTCCAATAATTTATAACACATCATTTGTATGTACTACAGCACACCTTTTGGAATGATGCAGTCTTCGTATCAGGAGTTCAAGAATCTACCTCAGAGCACCTCAGAGTGTCCTGGTGGTTGGTAGCACCCTCAGTTCCACACAGAAGCTTCAGCTGTAAGTTTCTTGGTTATAAAGCCTTGGTGATACAGTCTTGGTTATAAAGTGATATAATAATATCAGATAGTCACTTCATCTTGTAACCAAAAAGCAAATCTTCTTTTCAAGACAGCTAGGTGAAGCTTTTTCTCACTGTAGAGACTTTCTCCACACCCTAAATCTTCTTTAGACTTTTTTTTTTTTTTTAATTGTAAGCATGAAGAGCAGGGCTCATTTCACCTAACATACAGTTATCTAAAAGTAGGCATGAAATCTAATCTTATTCATATCACCTCTACATTCAGTAGAGAAAAACATTTCAAGGGAGCATTTCCTCTCACTTCTGGATAGTTAGATAACCCCTTTGAGGTATTAATCTTTCCAGTCACTGTAGAAGGAGCCTAGACAACAGATTTTGACTAGACATCACAATTTTTGATCAAGATGAAACCCATCCTTTAAGTGGTAACAGTATTCCAGTGGCAGCCAAAATACTATTCTGGTAACTTGTCTCCCAGTCCTGCCCAGATGAGCAGATATTATTTTCCCAAATTATTTCCCAAAAATGGCTGGCCCTCATTTCCTAATAGCTTGTTCTGGCAGGAATACTTGTCCCCAGCCATAGATAAAAGACTGAAGCTGACAGAGAAGGAAAAAAAAAAAAAAAGCCAGAAAAAACAGGCTGTTCACATAGCATTTGTGAAGCAGCAAAGTTAATTGCTATGTAATTACCACCCAAGTAAATTGTTTAATGTGGTAAAATGTGACCAGGGTTGTTACTTCTGTTGCAAGCAGTGGCTCACGGTGCCATCTGCAACCCATCAACAGATCACATAGTGAATTTGCTGCAGATGTAAAGCAAACCCTCGACATCTCCAAGCATGTTGTTAAAAACCCCCATCAAGTGAATACTAACATTTCTGTTGTTTCAGATGTCATTCTGACTATTTACACAGGGCTCAATAGTGCCGCACTTGTTCATGTTGATGAGGGAAGAATATGGTTAGTTAAGAGAAGAGCAGGTTGGCAATGGCTTCTGAGGTTAGAAACAAAAATAAAAGGGGGATAGAAGACACATCAGTGTTCAACCATAATTGGAAATCCAGCTATGCCGTGTGGAGAGGGGAGCAATGAGGGGGAAAGGAATGTGGTCTGTCATGAAAACAGCATTCTGGCAATTTACTGTGGGATCGTGAGCAGTTCGTATAAACAGCAGGCAACTGCTGGATCAGCTACTGGCTCCTTCTGGGTGCAACACGCTCAATGCACAAAGCTAGTGGGTGAGTGTGCCAGGTCACAGTCATAACCACACCAGGCACCAATACCCTGGGCTTTAAAACTAGGATAATGTACTGAAAGCGGAGTGAAATCTAAGTGTATGGAGATCCTCAGAAAGGTGCTGCAATGCAAACTGCTCACAGACCTGCAACATCTTAGGTTGGACTTAGGTGATCTTGAAGGTCTCTTCCAACCTAAAAGATTCTGTGATTCTGTGATTCTGTGATCTGCAGCAGAACATCAACAGGGGGACAGGGCTCCATGGGAATCATAGGGTCTGCTGCTGCCATCATCGCAGGGACTGCTACAGAATGTGGGGAGAACTTTTGTGTCTTATTTTAACAGTATTATCTATTACTTTAAACCTCCAATTCAAAAGGTCATTGTAAAAAAGAACAGATAGTGACACTTTCAATCTGTGCTTTAAAACATTGAGCTATTTCCTGTTGCTCTTTCTCTGCATATCACTTGTGCCACAATAGTGGTTGGGTTTGTTTCTCTTGTTTTTAGGTTTTCTATAATATATTTATTTATTATTTATTTTAATGAGAACACTTTAGAAGCAGCTCAAGGATACAGGAGGCACCAAGACTCTTTAGATTTGAGCTCCTTGGTGCCTGAGGTGCTTTTGAAATTGTCTCCCATGGTTCACAGTAACCCAGATACTCAACAAATCTCATTCAAAGCAGAAAGTTGAGCCCTTTAAAAAGCTGTTCCTCCCGCTGAAGGGTATCTAGGATTATCAGCACACATTACTTCATGAGAGAGAAATGCTTCCCAGCTCCACTGATTGTCACACTTTAAGCTATCTCTCATGTCAGTGGCAGCAGCCTGGTTTTGCTCCTTTGGTTACTTTGCACAGAGCAGTAAGGAGCATGAAAGAAAAAGAAAGCAACCTGCAAAGCAGTTTTGTTTTGTTCTGTTTTAAACCCAGATAACAGTACTGCCCTAATACCACTTTTATGAATCTGATGTGCTTGCTGAGCTCCTTGGAGAATTTGTAGTTATGCAAAATTTGGAAGCTTCTCAAGTAGATGTGTTTGACTCTATGCATCCAAAACAAGTAGGCATAAGTATATACTCCATTACGTGACACACACACTTAGCAAGAGCAACATGCACATACATTTCAAGAAACTGACCCACAGGAGCCTTTTGATCTCATGAAAAATGGGGGTGATTCTGACTTACTTGGAACATTTTTCCTTCAGGTGAATACACACACCAGGATAAACAGAAAAAAAAAAAAAAAACTTTTTATTTTGGGGGAACAAAGGCAACTTCTAGATTTTCAAGCTGTTTGCTCGCTGTCATGGAATAATTAGCTTGGAGAAAGAACTGGTGTGCATAAAGCTGCACCGTTCAGTACTGTGAGAGCATTTGTCTTAACAAGAAAGCATGAGACAGAGAGCAAGAGAAAGACTGATCCACGTCTCTCTCCTGCCCAGGGGAATTTAACAATCTGAATTGTAGCAAAAATCTTGAAATGGAGTAAATTGCTCTAGTTCAGCTGATTACAGTAGCTGAAGAGCTATTATCACAGATTTTGAAAAATAACAGCAGTCTGGGCAAGCTGTAGACTGTGGAGTAATGTGGCAGCCTTACAAAACTGATCCTTGGTTCTCAATTTTGTACACACTGCATGTAATTTTAATGCACAGCATAGGGTGACAATAGTTGATATACTCTAAGAACAACTATGCTACGGTGTGTATCTTCTTGTATTTTTTTTCCCAATATTTCCAATTGCAAAGATTTTTTATTGGAAAAGTGATTTGTAATGTACAATAATGCACAGCAGCCTATGCTGTCATTATCATGGGAGCAAAGCAATGCCATAATAATGTTCAATATCACAAGATAAACTGTAGTAAAAAAATTGAGACATTACTACTTGATGATCTCTTCCATTACAGAGCATTTCAAGAACCAGCTCCTTAGCAGCTCATGCACAAGGTAAGGAGTAACACTGGGCACACTTGAATCATGACAGACCCACTGCAAACAAACAAACAAAAAATTGCTTTCTTTTATGTTTTTTATCAGTAGCAGGAAATGGCATTTTGTCATCAGTTTTATAATGATAGCTAGTCAAGCTCTAATCTTGTTTTTATGATCCTCTACTAATAGGCTGAAAAAAGATGTTACACTAGTCCAGAACACAAAATAGCTTCCTTGGCCTTGCATAGATCTTTAGTCCTTTGTCAGTTCAGCACTGCAGAAAATATGGCAACCACGGTGTGAGCTCTGTGACTTCAGTGAGCTGAGATCCAGCATGTGAGATGCCACAGAGGTTGCAGAGGCATATAACAGACTGGCAGTGGTAAAGTCCAGTGGTGTGAGTGAAGATGGGTCATGCCCACTGCTGAGCAAAGTCTTTTCTGGAAGTTCTTACATACCAGTTTTAGGAAAACAGCTTGAAAAACAAATGTACTTTTACTATCATCTCTAAGATTTAATCGGGGTCTTAATGAGCATCATTCATCAATAATGCACTTTGATGGCAGCTCTTTCAATGAAATTATTATGGTCAGTGACAAAAATGTGTCATAGAGCCAAACCTTTTCCAGTTGAAAGTCGCACAAGAGAAGACACACGTAGAGAGGAGGTGGACATATGGCTATTTCACAGCAGAAAATTGTATTCAACTTCAATGACAAAATAAAGAATATTCAGGTATTTCTAAATCAAACTATTTTACAGCATTTATTCCATCAATGACAGTTAGGCTTTTTATACTGAGTAAGACCAAAATGAAATACAGATATTCCAGAATTCCACGTAGGTTGTAAATTCTAGTTTCTGACTACATCTAAATACAACTGAAATAAACAAATTCAAGTGTCTTTTTTTTTCCTTTTGACAATATATTGGTTTTGCTTAGAGTGTAAATCAATATATGGTGTAAATAAATCCTTGCAATAATTATTTTGAGGAAGAACAGAGGACCACAAAAATAAATAAAGACAGATATGTTTATGGCATCCTCATTTTCTTTTTAAGAAACCAGAAAAAAATAAAACCTTCACAGCTGAAGGCCAGTTTTGCATTCTATTTCCTCTCAGATATCATTTTAACATTTTTTTAAAGTTCACAAATCAAGGCAAGGTTATTTTCTCTTGTTCTCAGTAGACAAAGCATATAGTTTTACTGCAGGGGGAAAAGGGCAGCAAAGTTGATCTGCAAATCTCTTACTTGAGCCTTAGTAATTTTAGACAGGTGCCCTTTGCTTGGCGATATTTTTTCTTGAAAGAATGCATCTTGGCACAAAGAGAAAAAAAAAAAGTAATTGTAGACATCTGGCCTTTAGAAAGCCAATGGCTTACAAATTAATTTTACTGGAGGCCGTAACGATTACAGGACTTGATACTGCCAGCTGGATACTCACCTGAACCTCACCGCAGAGTCCCTTTTTCTGTCCAGGCTCCTGCTGCAATTTGCTGAGGAAAAACTGTGGATCTTAACATGTCCTGAAAACAAAACAACATGGTTCTCTCACTGTTAAAGAGAATCAATTTCCAGGTCTCTGTGCTGATGTGCAAAACCTTTCAGAAGTCGATGCTCCTTACGTTGAAGATCACCTCTCACTCTGCAACTACCATGTCTTTCTTTTGACAGTTGTCTCCTCTGACAGCAAGGATGCTGCCAGCCAAGAAGGAGCAGTCATGCTCTCCAAAGAACACGAAACATCCTTATTTTACTTATTTATTTATTTATTTATTTGTAGGCTGATGATAAAAAGACTTATGTGCAAATGACAACACCTGTCCATGAAACAACGCCTTTTAACAGAAAGGTACTAGTTCCAGGGAAAGGTCAACAAAGATGAGGACAAGGATCCAATTTCTGGTCAAACAGTGGGAGACTGGAAGTAGTTTGACAACAAATCATTAACCAAGAAAAAGCCATTTCAGATCTGTCCTCTGCCTAGTACTCACAGGAGCACTGAACTCCTGAGTCTCTACTCCACAGGACACGGTCACAGTGCCTGCTGCCTACTTTTTGCACAAAAACACCCAGAAGACTGAGGGTCTTTCTTCAACAGGGTATTTTTCAAAACCATGAAGTGTTTTGTGTGATGTAAAGAAACATTTCCAGTCATACTCCAATGCTAGGACAAATAAAATAATTAAAAAATAAAATAAAATAAAATAAAATAAAATAAAATAAAATAAAATAAAATAAAATAAAATAAAAAATAAACAGAAGAGAAATCCAGTAAGCAATAATTCAATGGAAAAGATCCTGGTGTGAACAGCAAACCTAGGGTCTACCTTATACAATCAACATAATACAAAATCTCCCAAATTTGAAGATCCCTACTTCTGTAATCTTACTTTTTGATCCTGGATGCATGGACAACATATTTTTTGTGAGTTCAATAGGGTGTGGGACTCCAGAAGCCATCAAGGCCTGGGCAGTGCAGTCATCAAGTCTGTGAAACCTTTTGAGACAACTACATAGTGCTTAACCAGCCAAGACCCCTCAAAGCTTGCCTGTGTTTGACGAGACCCAAAGTCTGTCATGGCTCCCTGGGAATCTCATCTATATCAGTTCTGAAATTGCCTACGTCAAACATTTTAAATCCAAAGCTGATAGCATGTGATTTGAGAAATAGTCACATGCCGTAATTCCTTCTCATTATTTAAAACACCTTGGCAGTGTGTTTCCCAGCTGTGGAAACTTAACTTTCTATATTTCTCAAATGTTGGGTTTCTTGTTAGTTCTGTGCTGCTTTGGCTTCTTAAACTATCCGCTTTTGAACTGGTTTGGTTTGGTTTGGTTTGGTTTTTTGTTATTGTTGTTTTTCTAGTAAATAAAGCCTAAATTTAAATAGTGATTAAACAATAATTCACTAAAGAAGATAGCTGTGGCAGGTTGACTCAAATGCGAGTGTATTTTCCATAATAAAATATATCAATATTTATTCTTATTTAAAGCACAATTTTCGCAATAATATAGTTAATATTAAGGGACCTATCTATCTTAGAAATACATAAGATGCCATTTTTCATTGTCTGGAGGTTGCAAAGCTGAGAAATATTGTAACTGCTGCTATATGAGCGTAGCTCTTGAGTCAGCTTCTGTAGAGAGACATGACATTTTTCCATTAATCATTGTTTTACTGCTACTCAGTTTCAGCCATTAACTTATAATGCCCAGAAGGCTTGTAGCACAGAGAATTTGACTGCTGCCAATGTAAAATTACCAATAAGAGGATTTAAAAAAAAAAAAAAAAAAAGATCTGTAGAAATTTGCCAAGGTTTCTAACAACAGAATCCAGAAGGTAAATAATTCTTAAAGGTTTTGAAACTTGTGAAAGTAGTTATAAATTCTCAGTATAAATATTGATAACATTATTACAATATCTTGTAAAAAGATGCTTACACTCAAAGTCTGACTGCTTTTCAATAGCAATGAAACTAGCAGTGGCCTTGAATCAAAATCCTGGATCTATACAGCCTGAAGTAATGAGATATTCAAAATGCAGTTCTTCGTGTTGGTCTTTTCTCTGTTCTAAACTTCAGCTTAATTTTACCCCATTGGTGTCCCAAACAAGCTTTCCATTTACAGCTTGGTCATCCCAGGAAAGAAGAGGACATAGCCCTGCAGATGTCATTGCTTCATTCTGCACACCAAGACAGACAAATGGTTTTAAACAACTCTGTTTCTGAATGCTTAGCTGGCCATTTCTCAAAGGAAAAGAAAATCCTTAAAATCGAGAACTGTATGTTTCTTCATACATTTAGAATCATAGAATATCCAAGTTGGAAGGGACCTACAGGGATCATCCAGTCCAACTCCTGGCTCCACACAGGACCACCCAAAAATCAAACTATATTTCTGAGAGCGTTCTCCAAACGCTTCTTGAACTCCAATAGGCTCGGTGCTGTGACCACTGCTCTGGGGAACCTGTTCCAGTGCCTGACCACCCTCTCAGTGAAAAACCTTTTCCTAACACCCAGCCTGAGCCTCCCCTGTCACAGCTCCATGCCGTTCCCTCGGGTCCTGTCGCTGTCACCAGAGAGAAGAGATCAGCGCCTGCCCCTGCGCTCCCCTCGTGAGGAAGCTGCAGGCCGCTATGAGGCCTCCCCTCAGTCTCCTCTTCTCTGGGCCGAACAAACCAAATGACCTCAGCCGCTCCTCATATGTCTTCACCTCTAGACCCTTCATCATCTTTGTAGCCCTCTTTTGGACACTCTCTAATACTTTTATGTCCTTCTTATACTGTGGCGCCCAAAACTGCGCACAGCACTCGAGGTGAGGCCGCACCAGCACAGAGCAGAGCAGGACAATCCCTTCCCTTGACCAGCTAGCAATGCCATGTTTGATGCACCCCAGGGTACGGTTGGCCCTTTTGGCTGCCAGGGCACATTACTGGCTCGTGTTCAACCTTCCACTGACAAAAATCATATTAAATTGTTTGTGCGTAAGTATTGATGAGTTAGTACCAATCTCAGTATCTAGGTAATTATTATCACCTGCATTACAGAAAATTATCAATATATATTTTTTGTCCAGCTAAGATCAGCTAAATCCAACACTAAGAAATAATGGGCAATATCTAGGTAGTATAAAATGAGAAATAAAACAGTTGGTAACAGCTTTATGTTTGAGGACTTTTGCAGGAAAAGATCGTGGCTGAAATTGGTTCCTTGCATGGGTTCAGCCCTCATTTTTCATACGTGGTAAAAAACAGCTTACATGGATCATGTGCATAAGCCTGAATTCCAGTGGCTGTGAATTCTGAATCATAACCTAAATAAAAGGACAAATTACTACAGATGCTGTCAAATAAATCTAGATTCTCCTGCTACTGGCTACTGTTTCAAACAGACCAGCTCACTTTCAGAACCAAAAGAGCATTGTGAATTTGATTTTAAGGTGAATGCTCTCCTTTTTTAGTCTAGTTAATTTGTCTGGAAACCTTCCTGCCAATGGCTATCTAGGGTAAAGATTGTATTTCAGTCTGTTTTTAAGTGGAGACCTCAAATGGCTCTCCCACATAACATGGAGTAAGTAACCTTCCACTGACAGAGAGATGGCAAGAGGCAGCTGAACTTTTATTACATCAAATATAACATTTTTTTTTGTCAGGGTCCATTGTGTTTTTAAGGACATTAGTGAATTCATTTGTTGCAATTATATGTGATTGCTGTAGAAATCTGTGGTGGTTTTCAGGCAGAAACAGCTCAACCCTAATGTATGGGAGGCAGCTTCTTCAACCAGGTTTCAGTTTGTCTTTCCTTCAGCAGTTACATTATTATCTACCACAAAATAATATAACTGTCAGCTTCTTCATCTAAACTTCCTTAATTCCCACCCAGTTTTCTAAAGAGGATGCAATTATATGGGCTTATCTGACATTTTCCTAGGAGTCTAGACTGATGTTTCAGATGCTTCCAAACTGCACAAAAGAGTGAAATTGTTAAAAGTGGATGCATTTGTCCTGGTCACATTGGACGCCTCCCAGCTGAAACAAATGTCTCTACTACATTGCTTCAGCTGCAGCAGGTTCATTGGCTTCACTTTCCTTAATTGTGGAAGAAAGCTTCTGAGCCTTGTTCACAGCTACACTGCTGTGCTTAAGACACCTGCCAAAGATACTGCAACCAGTCACACACATATGTGTGTCCTATATTTCAGCCTGACAGACAGATGTGGTACATCTGCAGAACCTGAGGGAACTCCAGCCACAGCTCAGGATTTGCATTCTCCCTGGCAGACTCCAAACTGGTTGCAGTCAGCATCTAGAGGGCAGATTTAATGAGGCTTTATCAGGAAAATCTCAGCTCCATCTGGCATGGTGAATGCCATGTGTCATGTGCAGGAGGGAAAGCTGCGATGGCTGTTTGGCACTGCCCTTCAGTGCCAGGCAAAGTTTTTCCAGGCCCAGCAGTATGACAGCTCTGCTTCTCCCAGCATCCAAGTTCACCATCGTGGAGCAGCAGAGCAGAGCAACACACAGCTGCTGAAGCAACGCTGCCACTCAAATCAGGGTGGCTCTCACATGTCCTTGCACTGGTAATCATGGTGAGAGGACATGGGGTTCAGGGGGGCTTGCAAGATTTCATCCCAAGCCCCAGACATAGCATGTGGGCAGTGTATGCCGTACACATGTAGCCTAAATCCATCATAGCTCTATGGCCTTGCAGGTCTGACTGCAGGCAGCAGTTATCTGGTTCCCTTTCTCATGCACATCTGTCATCACCTTCCCGTCTCACTCCTTTCCCAGTGCCTAAGAGTCGGGGTCCCCTTAATGAACCAATCTTGTTTCTGAAGCTCTTAGTTTTAATATTTTATTGCCCTCCTTAGGTCCACTTTTACATTATCTTTGGGTGGAAGAAGTGGCCACTTGCTTGGGAATGTCTTCCAAGCAGGCACAAAATTTCCTGGGGAATCATCTCACTTTAAAAGGCACTTTTAGACAGAACTTAAGTGGAATCAGTCTTGAGGCCACATCCAGTACAAAGATAGAAGTGAGGTGAAGAAAGCAAAGGTTCAAGAAAAGCACTAAAACACAAACCCCTTTGACTTCTATTTTCCCAAGCATTTAGTGATGTTTCACTTTTATGCTACTATCAGCAGCATGGTTCATCTGAAAAGGATTGTTGTTCATCTGGCATGAAAATCAGGCATATGGCTAGAAGAGATACCGCCTTGCAAAACTGTCCCAGACAGCCATTACCTAGGTGGTTAAGCTGAAGCAAGCATTAGACAAGAGAAGAGGGACTGGATAAAGGAATACAGGCTTTAAAGAAAATCAGCACTGATTCCTTTCTTTTTAAAATGAACTGCTAATTTGATTCCAAGAGGAATAGGGTAGGATGAGCTGGTAGAGAAACTGCAGTTCTGAAAGCAGGTAATTCTGCCATTCGGTAGAAAAGACAGCTTTTCTGCCGCTTCCACTGTTAAGCTAAAAACACTTTTATTCAACATTTGGATTGAAAGTGATAATTTCCTCTTTAATAGAAGTGTGTAAGGACAAGAATCAGGCCTGATCATGCAGATCAGGCTAGGTGACAGAGGAAAAAACCCTGAGCTGATGCTGCCATTGGAGACGGCCTTAAAACCAAGTGCTGCTGAGGAGAACCTGGCATTGACCCTTTCCCATTTTAATTGGAAGGAGTTGTCTCCAGAGAGGGAATGGGAAGATCTGTGACAGACATCAACCAGTTTCCCTTCAGGTGAACAACTCTGATACTTATTGTTTCTGTTCTCGTCCACTGTAGATCACCAGGCTCTCCAATAAATATGGATAAAGATGTATCATACCCTTACAATCATGCCCCATCAGCTGTGTGTTTGCATAGCAGCCTTCCTAGGTTAAGAGTGAGGAAGCTGTCAAGGTACCTGTAAGAGTCCTTGCAGAGGGACAACTCACTGGTTTGTGGATTGTGTTGAGACATCAGAGTATGCTCAGGTCAGGTCCCAGCAGGGAACTGTGACTTTCAAATAGTGTGTTGGATGGTAACTTCCATTATCACTAACTTTCCTCCCAGATAGTGTTTAAACAGGTATCCTCACAAGCATATAGAAACTAGTAGACTCAGGTGTCAATGTCTGATGAGTTGCAGGCTAATTCACACTTGTCCAACACAAGGGATCCAGTTTTCTCTGTGCCAAGGACAGCAGAGACCCACTGAACATCACAGCCAGACAGCCAGCAAGACACAAAGGTCGTAAATGGAGCAGGAGGGGAAATGCCCACCTTACGCAGAGCAAACATAACACTGAGTAGGTGGCTCCAAAATGAAGCAAGGGTTTCTTGATCCAACCTTTTAGAAAGTTGGGGGAACAGGGGACATGATCCCGCAGAGAAGCAAGATGCCTACTTAAGTGAACTCTTCACTGTCTCTGCATGAGGCAGTATTGCAGAGTGCGCTCACAGCCACCCCCTCAGACAGAGTCCAGGGCTCCCTCCCACCGCTCTGCACTGCACCAACATTGTGCTGATCTCCTGGCCTTCACCATTAATCCAAGCAAGACCTCGGTAAACATCTTCTGGCATACAGTTTTGCAGACGAGCAAATCTGAGCACATTTGTAAAGTAATTAACTTCCTTACAAATTGCTTAGATTTGCTTCTCTAATCATAAAACCCACAAAATACAAATAACACTGGCTTTCTCATTACAAAAATGACCCTGTTGCTATCCACACTGTGTCATTCTGCTAAGCTAGGCTATAACAATTAGAATTTAGAGTCATAATCATCATTCTTCATCCATCCCTCTCAATGGTAAACTTCTGGGGACAGATCCTCAGGTTCAAGGAGATTGTTGTAAAACTGAAGTAATGCCATTTTTTCCAAAGAGAGAGAGAAAGAAAACAGAAATCTGTCTGCTGTCTCAAAACATAATTGGCCCTTCTTTAGTAATAGTTCACACAGACCAATAGTTCATTTTCAGATTTGACTCTCAGTGGCTGCAGGAATCTAGCAAAGAGAATCTCCAACTTGGAACATCAATGAAAATTACCCAGGTAAAACAATATCTTAGAAAAAACAAAATATAGTGTGGATCTTCTGGCTTTATTACATGCAAACACAGACTTGAATAAATAGATGGGTCACAGGAATGGATGGGAAAAGTTACTATGAAAGAATTGAAACTAACTTTTCAAGCTGTCTTTTGATTGTTTTTCATAAGGGTTTCTATTATAAGAGTTCATTTAAAAGTCTTATCTTTCAAGTAAATGGTCTAAATAAAGACTCACATAAGCATTTACATTTAGGTACCAGTTGACCAGCAAAGAGGAGAATTAATAAAATGTGACCTTCGTGTCACATGCTTGTGGGTCAATTTTTGCCATGCTTATTCCACAGGAATAGTTTTTCTGCTTTCACTAGGACTTGAGTTACACAGAGTTACTAAAAGCATTTAGTTCCTCTTCACATAGTCTTAAAACAAAAGGTTCCTCCCCTTTATGTTTCAGCTTCAAACCCATGCTCCATCAGTCAAAAAATAATCATTACTATGAAAAGACAGCACAACATGTATGATTTAAATTGCATTACCATGGCAGAATAGTGTTCTAAAATAGGATTTTACACTCTGAGCTGTACTCAGCATGGAGTCATTTCCACCCTGCATTGTGTCAGAAGTATACCATTGAAACTTTTGTGTTACTAACCACACACACCTTTTTGAAACAGGACTTCTTTTGCTTTTGAGATTGGGGAATACTGATATGGAATCCAGGCTTCTTGTGTCCTACAGCTGGAGCCAGAAGAGTTCTCTCCCCTCTGCATTTCCATGAAGTTTTATTTACATTCCACCTAAGCAACAGAAGTCTGAAAAGCAATGAGTTCTGGAAATTTTCATGGGGATCAGAGGGGGAGTGAGGTGTTACTGAACAGATAAATAAAAAAGTAAATAATCCACATATTAGTTACCCTGTACTGTGCAGAATGGTCCTGTTGGGTCTTGGTCAGTACAGCCAAAGTTCAAGAGAATAACTCAACATTTCAAAGAGAGTGAAACAGTTGTAAAAGTAGAAAGACCACTAAGGCCACTAAGCATTACTACTGGATATTGGATACCCATAAATGTATAGATTAAATCAATAAACACCCTTAAAAATCAACTAGAACATTGTCATCAATTACAGCAGACCAGATGTTCAGGCAAAAAGGCGTAAAAACTGCAACAAAAAGATTTGTAGGAATGTTAGCAAGGGTCTATTGTATCAAAGTCCTTATGTGTAAAAAGTATAGTTACTTACCAAAAATTATGCTAAATGAAAGGCGAGTCACCAAGTGTATACGATGATTTAAGAAAACACCTCTTATACTAACTGATACAGTCCTAGCAGAAGTGGTTGCAATGAGAAATTAGTAAGTATTTCAGGCTTGTATTCAGCCATGAGTTTAACCTGTTTGCTCTTCCTCCTCAGAGACAGAGTGAGATGAAAATGGTAGGTGGGAAATGGCCATGGTTTATGTAAAGTGTCACTTATCTATTATTTCGTATGACTTAGTTCTGATCAAAATCCTATGGCAATGAATGGCGTTGAAGGATCTGAAGAAGAAGTAGATGACCAAAGTTAACCCCACACTTGCAGAGATTGCAGTATCTAATCTATCTAATCTAATCTCATCTGGTTTGAAAAAAAAAAAATCATTTCAGATAACGAAAAGAGTAAACACAAAGTTTCCTGTCAGATTTACTATGCCAGTTAACTATTGTTGCACACATACTTAACTGTGATGAGGCCTTTTTGAAATGTACTGATTGCATCCTGAGAGATACATCTCAATGCCCTGCACTGTAATTAACTCAAGATTTATTAATTTATCAAGGCTCCTGAAACAAGCATGTCTAATGGCCTTCTTTATTAATACATTCAAGAATGTTTAACATTTTACTGCCATTTAAACAAGAGTTCTAATAGGATACAGTATCAATTAATGGTCCTGTTAAAAGTCAGCTGGTATTTTTATATTAGTAGCAGAACTCCTTGTTATACATTAAATGTTATGGAGCAATCATAAGGTTTGTGGTTTTGTTTGGAAAGGTGCATTGCAATGATATGCTGCCATGATTTAACAAGCATCTCCCACAAGACATTTCTTCCTTAAGAGGATGGTAAAAAAAATTAGTCTCGGTCTTGCTCAGGAAAGGAGAATGAGGGAATAGGAATTCCATTAGTGTGTCTTTTAAAAGTAATATGTTTCTCCAAAGCCCTGAGGATGTTAGCACACTACGCTGCACTATTTTTATTTGGTTCTTAAAAAAAAACTGCTCATCTTATGGTCTGCATTCAGTTTTTGTGCTTTGGATTTTGTTATGTTTTGTTTTGTTTTGTTTTCTGGGGAGATCATCAGCTTGAACCAAAGTGAGATTAATACATATTTCCACCCTGATGCTCTTCATTCACGGAATTCCTAACCTCTGGAAGAGTGATGCAGCCTGATGAAGGTTGGTGCTGAAAAGCCGTAGTCAGAAGCGGTAAGAGCAAAATTTGATAGCTCGGTTGTGCTAAACCAGTTTTGTTTCAGAAATAGAAATAATGAACCAAAGGCACAAACAGAGATGACCAGAATGTCTGTTCAACAAGGCATGCTGTTCTTTTGAAGCCAAAGTTTTCTGTATAGACTGGTTTCCACTCAACTTTCATTTGGATGCTTTCTTTCAAAGCCTGAGACCTGGTGATGATATAGATACAACTAAATAGTTGACTACAGTGACAATTAAAGCACTGGCCTGTGACATGAACAGCACACCGCACATGCTCTACCCTTTGTTTTACAGTGACATTCATGAGGACACCTACAAAATAACAAGGCTGAATGAAGGATGATGAATTAGCAATGAAATTCAGTTTCTTACTTCAATATTGGCCAATAAACTCATATTTTACTTACTTAACAGACTTAATCGAAAGGAATGCTAGAAACTTTATATGTTGGATGCACTAAGTCAGTTAAAAACATTTTTACTTCCTTTGTGAATGTGTCACATAAATTTCCATAAGCCACTGGACAATGAAGAGCTGAACACAATAAACTGGGAAATGACTTGGTGACTCAGGCATAGTGGATAGTGTATTCAAATACCACCAGATACTAGGAGCTACTGCTTCAGCTGTGGTATTCCTCTGTACTTTTACCCACTGAGGAAGCCATTTACAACACTGGAATATCCTAATTTTCTTTTCTCCTTTCTGCTTCTGATTGTACAGCAGCCTCTTTATGCAGGGACAATAGCATGGACAGGCTAGCAGATAGTGAAGGAGGCAAATCTTATGAGGCTCTTACCCCATAAAACAAGTGTTCCAGGTATCCCACAGATACACAGTCAGCTTTTTACCTGGAATTTTTAATTTTCTTCTCTGAGATATGTACAGACCTCAGGAGTTTTGCTGTTGGAATTCTTATGCTTTTTCACATGTCCTAGTCTCTTCCAAATAAGACATAATGTGCCCCAATTATCATAGAATCATAGAATCATAGAATATCTAAGTTGGAAGGGTCCTACAAGAATCATCCAGTCCAGCTCCTGGCTCCACACAGGACCACGCAAAACCACCCAAAATCAGACCATATGTCTGAGAGTGTTGTCCAAACGCTTCTTGAACTCTAACAGGCTTGGTGCTGTGACCACTTCCCTGGGGAGCCTGTTCCAGTGCCCGACCACCCTCTCGGTGAAAAACCTTTTCCTAACACCCAGCCTGAACCTTCCCTGTCACAGCCCCATGGCACTCCCTCGGGTCCTGTCGCTGTCACCAGAGAGAAGAGATCAGCGCCTGCCCCTCCACTCCCCTCGTGAGGAAGCTCCCAGTGAACCTTGCTGACATTCAGGTGCTGAGTCAGGTCTAGGATACTCTGCACCAAGACCTCAAGCCAAGAGATTTCACTATGATAAACTCTTCCTCCTGGCACTGTGTAACATAGGGCTTACTTTGTCCTTCAAATAGAAGGTCCAAAAGCTATGATATAGGTAGGCCAAGAAGAAGACAGTTTCTACAGTCAAATGTCCACCACAATATTTGGACTATGGTAAGTCAGCTGTAGATACCCTATCCATATGCTTATCTGTGTCTATGGGCAGTACTGCAGGCAAAGCCCCTAGGGTGGCTCCAAGACCAAAAGTATTCATATACGTGGCTCGAAGAAGAGGTAACATGATCCTGCAGAAATTTTTAGGGGTCATTTGCCTACAAAGTAGAGAGTGTTAGGCCTCTATCTGTCTCTTGTGCCCCTGGAGTGACGATGCCAGGCCAAGAAGAGACAGAGGCTCTTTCTCAGGAGGGTTTGATGTGACCTGCTGGTGCAACCTTCAGGGTCTTGACCACTCTGGTCCTCAAAGAGGAAGTCCAACCCACAAGTGTTGTGCAGAGGTGGGAGGAGACAGCCAAATCAGTGCTGAATAAGAAACAGTGCAACCACACTCAGACTGTCTTTTCTCACACCGATGTGCTTTCCTTCTTGTTAAACTTATTTGTTCCAGTGGATTTTATGCAAAACTGATAATACTGCCACAGGACTAGGAACCATCTAAAGTGGAGACAGTACTGCACTGGGTCATATAAACACTTGGTTTCTGAGGCTTCACAAATCTACACTTTCTTTATCCCTTCTTTCAGAGGCAAAGAGATACAGAAACAAACTGCTTAGCTGCAAAGGAATGACTTGTGCTGTTTTAAAAGCTATTAAAGAATGCTTAGTGATCCCATTATCATCCAACTATGACATGCTGACCTGCGGAAGGGATTGACTGCCTAAAATTCTGTCAGCTTTCTTTAGCTATATCAGCTGGTCTAAGAAAAGATTTTACCTCTCCCTATAAAATGTGCTGCTTACATCTCTCATATACACCCATAACAACCAGCTCCTCAGTTCTGTAAATGAGACCACAGCAGTTCCCTGGAGTTTCCTCCAATGAATGAACCAAAATGTTTGATAGGTTATCATCACACTTCACTGAATTGTTCTTTCGCTTTTTTTGACCACTTGTACAGTCTTTTTTTTTTTAATGTTTTTGCTTTTGTTTCAGATTATTGAGACAAAAGGAATAATATTAGTAGCCAATAGCACTTAACAGGGCTTTATATTATTTGGGTTTAGTTCTTTCAAGGTCATACCTGCTTCTGTGAAACTCAGGCTTAATCCTTCAAATCCCCATCGATAAGGAGGGGATAATAATTTCTTTGTCTGTCTAGTCTGCTTGGATTAGCAACCTGCAGGAGCCTGAATTCTTCCCTGACAAAGAAGGCTGTATTTTTGCACAGGGTCTGAAGGTGTCATTATAATACACACAATTATTAATACAAGCTCCTTATTTTCCCTCAGAAAAAGCCCTTTGATTTAAAATCATTATTGAAGTTTCAACTTTGTCAAAAATCTTTTATTGACAATTAAGACGCAGGATACAGGTTAACTTCATAACAACTAGTTGTGGTAGGGACATGTAAATAATAAGTGAGCAGGGGAATGCGTGCAATGTGGTTTTGAACCCTGTTACTGCCTCTGGTTACTTTTCCAGTGTCCTTTAACTTCACTATCTTTAAAATGGAAGCAGTGGCAAGGTCCACATGGTCCACATTAACAACTTTGGACCATAAACATTTCAATGTCCTTCTCTGAAGAGCATCTCCCTGCCAGTTATTGGAGGCTTCAGAGCAAAGATAAGCACCCATGTTGTTCATAGTTTGAAAGGGAAAAGTCAGTCATGTAAGAAAGCAACAATGGTTGGCAAGCTGCCTGAGTTAGCTAGCAGTGATCAGCAGAAGGAAGAGGTTCACATTCTGCCTGCTACTTCATGGCATTATCATCTTACTTCAAAGCTATTTTAATCCTAAATCCAGTCAAAATCTAAATACTTTTTTTTTTTTTTTTTTAAGTTTTGGGAATTAAAGGTAGAGATTTTTCTGCTTTCAGGTGCTTCAGCTTCTGTTAACACCAAGGTTGTCCCTGCCATCTCTGGAACTGGCGTTTTTAGTGTAAGTGTAAAAGTAAGCTCTGTTTGTCTCAGAACATCTGGATGTGAAACTTCTAAAAAACATCATAACATTATGAGACTTTTATAGAACAAAATGATGAATCAAAAGACCTTTTCCAATCCTCTGTGAATCCCTGAGCATCCTCTCTGTCGACGGCTCACTTGTAGATTCAAGTCCACAGGACATCAGCAAGAACGGTATTTTGATTTCTACACAACCAACTGCACTCTTGCCACATAAAGAACGATATAGAAGAGACCTATTTGGTGTCTCTCAGGCAGAAGCATTTAGCTTGAGCCCATGGAGGACAGTGGATTTTGCTTGCTCTTTCCAGATTCCCTGTGATAAGAGATTGATTCCTCTTATGACTGATACTACAAACTGAGTGGCTGTAGATAGGGGCAAACCTCAAAATTACAGGGAGTGTCTCCAACCCTGCCCACTTGTTCTTTACATAGCTATTTCTGAACCAGCAATGTCAGAGCAGCAGCTAATCAGGACAATTTGTACATGGCTTGTGGCTGTCTGGCTCAAACACAGAATTTTGTGGTCAGGACAGCACTTGCTGGTCATGTATATGATGATGGCTCCTCCTTGGGGTGTCTGATGGAGGGAGAGGAAGACCTGATGCCAATGGCACAATTTCTGTATCTCACAGGGGTTGGGATGCTCCTGAACCCAAAAGGACTGAAAATATTCTGCTGCCTTCCTTATGTTATTGTGCTGAGAGTAAGCTGTTGCATTAATTCTGAGGGCATTCTGGTGAAAAGTAGCTTATACCAGTGCCAGGGCATGCATTAACAGCCACGTGAATCCATCACTATTAAAAGAAAATCCATGATGAACAAAAATTTGGGAGTCACTAGAACCTTGTGAAAGCTGTGTAAAAGCATCAGTAAGTCAGTAAATACTTTGGAATAAGTTCAACATCATGAAAAAAGAGCTAAATGCCAGTTCCTGATGTTACTGCTTTCTAACATTTGTGCCTCAGAAGTGTTCAGAAACACAAATAAGTGAACTAATGACTGCTGTGGATCCACCACAGCAAACAGGGCATGACTCACTCTGAGGCGCCCTAAGGCATCCAGGATGTCCACAGGGAGCTATCAGGTATGACGCAGGACCTTCAGCAGTCCATGATTTGCAGGATGCCCAGTGATGTGTGAGATGGCACTGATGCCCCACTTGAAAAAAAATGAAATGACAACATGCTTTCTTGTGTGAGATGTTAACGGTTGGACTTGATGTTCTTAGAGGTCTTTTCCAACCTAAATGATTCTATGATTCTATGATTCTGGGTTCTACACAGTAAGAGAGCATGTCTTCCTAGACAGACTTACAACCAAAACAGCTTCATAAGGAGTGAGGAGAAAGCAATTATCATCCTGCTTTTACATAAATAGGCAGAAAGAGACAGTCGTTTGCTTAGAGGCAATGAGGAAGTTTATGGTTCATAGCCCAGTCCCATTCTGGTGCATCGTTCACCAGACCACACTCCCATAGTCCTGCTCTGTGTCCACAGACACACCATAGTAGAATGCACCATCTGGCAAAGCAGTGATGCCTTACCCAACTATTTCTCAAATGCCGTAATGGGACTGTGGGGTTACCAGGATCTGCACAAAACAGAGCCCTTTTTGGGTCATCCAAATTTCACCAGTGAGAAAGCTCTGTCAGGAAGACAACCTAGATCAAGGAAACATAAGTACTGCCTTAAGTCTGCTTGGATCCCCTCCAGGATCTGTGTTAAATACTGCTGGCTGAACATAAGAATTTTATCCCTTTCCTCCCTATTCTCCTCCTCAAACAGTGATGCTCCTGTGCTGCTTTTAGGACACTGCACATAACTGTCTGTCATGAAAGGAGTCAGGACGTCCTGACTCCGGCCGTAACACAGGCTTTCCATCAGACAGCATCATTTATGTGTGGTTAACATGGACACAGAAATGCTGTGCTCCCAGAGCCAAAGAGACCAGCTCATTAATTATTTCCATTCCTTCAGAAACTTCACAGAGAAATAAATAGTCATGGAAGCTCACACCAGTGTTTGGACCTCATGTAGCAGAAGACACGGTTTCTTTTGAGCCCATTCCCTCAGGACTCTCAAACTCCTTTCATGAACATGACAATTAATGCCTTGCAGACAGGACAGACATTGATGGATTATGGATCCTCAGTGAGTTATTGCGAGGTCTTTATTTCACCCATCCTCTTATAATTTAAGATTTTCCCTCTTTGATTTTACATTTCCTCCCCTGCTAGACATAATTTTTCAGCTTCACATGCAGGGGTGTTTGTCTCCAAGCAGCCTCTCCTCTTCCAGATCGCTCCTCCCAGGACTCTCTGTGAATAAGATCTCTCTGTCTGAGACAGCAATCACTGAAGAGCCTCAAGAGTTCTCATTTCTCGTCCTCCTCCTGCTTTGATGCACTGATTATCCTCTTGTCGGATCAATAGCCCATCTGCTTTTAGGAGTTTTCTAGCATTCTGATGCTAAATTAAAACAGAGAGAATCAATCCTCAGTTAATTTCCCCAACCAAACAATTTATATCTCTCTTCTGATCCCCCATCATGTGAATTATGTAATACTGACATACTATCAGCCTTCCCAGACAAAGTAAGCACTTTTATAATGTTGAATTACCCTCTTTATTAGTAACTCCCAAATGTGACAAACCAGGAGATTTATTTTATAATGTTGTCTAGTCCTTGTTTGAATGTGTTAAAACTCCCAGCTATTGTAACAAAGTAAAACGCTAATTAACAGTGGGTTTTGCTTTGTTTTTAATGGACTTTGGGGATACATTTCAGACTTAGATTAAGATTAGTGCAAAACAGAGTTCTCCTTAATTATTTCAAATTGAGTGTTATGCTAATGGTAAACAATTAGTTCTTTCCTGACTGAAAATTAATGTTCTATAAATAATTACAAAACCAAGCCGCTATGTGAGTCCCAAAAGGAGCTGCCAGACTTAGTGGTTAACCCACAAGAAAGAGGCATGGATCTTTTCCATGGTCTCACACTTCGTGAAAATTAAGCATGTGTTTTGGTGGTTTTCTAGTTTTTTTCTGCCCTGACTTAAGACTGTATATAGAGCCTGCAGAGGGTGTGTTTGAAGGCAAAGTTGTATGGCCTTGTAGTTTGTTGATTCTCAGGTCACTTCTCAAATCAAGGCATAATCAAAATATTAACATCCATCCCAGTGGAGGCTTTTGCTTTGTGATGCTTTACACTAGCTTTTGGATGGGGAAACCTGGGAACACAGAAAACTGAGTTATCTCAGCTGCTCCCAGTGGAAGTTCAGCTGGTGAGGTACGAGACCATTATACATCATGATCTAGACCATCTATTTCTCTTGCTGAACTCCTGGGAGTTAACATTTTCCTCTTTATGGCTGGAAAGCTTTGGTGACTCATTTTAATTTATATTAGCTTTTTCTAAGAATGCTGAGCTCTTCAGTGTCTTAACATGGCCTTACAGATCCCCTCTGCCATCAGCAGAAAGAGACAGGCCCCACCAGCACATAAATCTGTAAAAGGTGGGATTTCTAAATTCACACACACAGTAAAAGATTTCTCATCAGTGAAGGCAAGGTTCATCTTGGCAGGAGAAGCAGAGCAGTTCCTCTGGACATCAGCATCACCTAAATAACTCTGGATGATAAAAATCTGTGCCCTGTCCTTACGGCAGGCCACCATGGCTGTGCACTACCTGTTCCCAACCCATTTCTCTGCCCCAGCTGACAGTGCACACACCACACTGCAGGGTGAAGGAGCAACCGACACAGCCAGGAGCCACTTCTCCCACACCTTGCCTTCCCTGCAGAGGCAACCCTGCAACACGCACAGCCTATTTTCAGCAGTGGGAGGGTGGCAGCCCTGGGGGACGAGTACATTAGCACTTATTAGTGCTGCTGGGAGGTTGCTCCATCATGTCGCACTGCTCTGCATGTGCCTGGGGAGCCTCACCAACGTTGACCTGGCTCATGCCTCTAACAGAGATGCTACTGCTGTTCCAAGACAAGGGGGGTCTCTCTTTGTGTCTCAAAATTATAATTTTCATTTCTACTCTGGGCAACTACTTAATTTTCCTTTCTCTTAAGCCTGCTCAGCCTCATACTTTGTCTTACACAGCATACCAGGTCCATAGAAATCAACAAAAATTGCAATAAACTCTTGCCTCAGTTTCCTCATCGTTTCTGAGCATTTCCTTGAGACCTGTCTGCTGCCCTTCCAAAGCCCCATGATAATCCTCTCATTTCTTTCTGCTGCCACTTTCCTCTGCTGTGAGGGAAGGAATTAGAGTTTCCTCAGGGCAGATGTGATGTTCTGTTCCCTGTCATCTTCTTTCTCCATCCAGCCTCCAAACTTGCCTTGTAGTGGACTGCGTACCTCACCTCTTGCCTAGGTATTAGCCAGGAAAAACATCCACACCACCTCTTACAAACCAGCACTTTGAAGTAGTCTCTGCTAAGGTGCTGATGAGCCTTAATGTCCAAGAAGTGTCCAAGCCACAAGAACAACCCACTTCTTACAACCCTTCATCTGCATAGCAGGAGAAAAGACATAACAGCATTAACTTAGAGCTTGATAAGCATGGGTGTTTTCCTAATGTTCCTCTCAAACCTGTGCCTATCCTGAGGTCCTCCTCTAAATGTGAGTTCTCAGATGAGAGGGAAATGAATTCTGTCTGTCCTGTAAGTAAAATAAGATTTCAATTTGCTGTCAGAACTTTAATTAAAACACTTATAGATCAACTATACCGTGGCAAATTGTCTTTGCCACTATTACTATAGGAAGATGAATGTTAGCCATGAAAACAGGCAAAGTACACTCCCCTAGACTAATGTGTAATTTCATAGCCATTGATTTTTGACTTTGAAAATTCTCCCACATGCTTCTGGGAATTGAAACTTGTTACAGGTGACCTGGCAGAAGCTTTTGCAATTTTTTAAACCTTTCATGAATGTGGAAGAAGAGTCATTTTACCCATTTGTGTTTTTCCCTGTCAAGCATGACCCGCGAGCACCTACCTCCCAAGTTCTGAAACCCAGACTAATTGTCGGATGACTACCTTTAACAGATAATATATAATCCACAACTTTAACTTCTATGGGATATTAATAAACAACCACTATCTTCTGTTGTAAGACTAAGGATCTAATTCTGCATTCAGTCTGAATACAAACTTTCTTTTGGGTAATAATGAAAAGTCAGATCGTATACCAGCAAAAATCTAATTACTGGAATGAATCTGCTTATGCCAGTGAGATGTATTAAAAGAGAACAAAATGTAGGCAACTATTACTGACTTGAAAGCAGGTGTATGATTTAGTATATAACAGGCTATTTGAAATGATCACATAGCTAAATGGGCGATTTTATTATTGGAGTTAACCATATAACCTAGATAAATGTTGCAATGCTTTTGCTAAATGCTGACCATTTGAAATCAGTCAGTGTAGCATCTGAGTACCTCACAGTCCCTAAGGCATCATATTCAGATCACTTACGTGGAGCATCTACATTAAATGTGGCCATCACTGTTCTCCATCGTCTCTGCTCTTCACGAAGCCCAGTATGGCAGGAAGGTGATTCTCTCAGCACTTCCTTGAACTTGGAGGCACAAGTAGGCGTGAAGGTTAGGCTGTGCATAGACAGTCTGAGCCACAAACAGGCAGCCAGGTTTCCTGGGGTTTTGGATGTCTAAGGAACCTGCCCTACACCACATAAAGAATCAATGGCACAATAGCAGTTTGTGCTGAGACCCTGCACCACCCTTCACCAGGCAGCTGAGCTTTTGGTTTCTGTAAGGATGTGTCATGCATGCTCCACCTCAGCAGCTCCCCTGGGGGTTCCTCAAGAAGGGGAGACACAAGAAACAAAGAAAATGAGAATCACCAGAGAGACAGTCAGAGTCAAAGATTAACCTTTACTAACCAGAAGAAAATTTACTTGGGATTGTTCATTGCTTTAGATCTGCACCCCAAAGCTGTACCACAGTGATGGGACCACTTGAAAGTGCTGGCAATTCAGACACACGTCCTGGCAGTCCCTGGTAAGGTCCAGTTGTAGCATATTAAGCAGAATGGAAATAGACTGCATATTCACATTGTTGTATCAGCATGTTCACATTATTTTGGATGGCAGAGGATGAAGGCCACCAATTAGACCAGATAACACACAAGCAAGGTCCAGGACGGAGGTCAGGGTAAGGTCTGAGGTTGCTCAAGGGAGTTGGACTTTGGTACAAAGAGAAGAGCTGCTCCCATGCACAGTTCCCACAGGACCCCAGGCAGCAAATGAGATTAGGAGGAATCACAGAATCACAGAACAGCTGAGGCTGGAAAGGACCTCTCAAGTTCATCTGGTCCAACCCCCTGCTCAAGCAGGGACACCTAGAGCAGGTTGCCCAGGACCATGTCCAGGCAGCTTCTAAAGATCTTCAAGGAGGGAGACTCCACAACCAACCTGGGCAACCTATGCCAGTGCTCTGTCACCCATACAGTGCTTCCCGAGGAGTTGCCACAACCCAAAGGGTACCCACAGCCCTTACTAGCCCTGTCTCACCAGAGTGTACCCCAACCTGCCCATGTCCCAGGTCCCCATTTCAGGCCCCCTAGGACCATCAGTTCCTGCCCCAGCAATGCTGTAGGACACCAGGTCTCCAGCTGCCCACTGTCATGGACCCCATCAAGCTGGGCCCAGCCAGAGGTCAACTTTTTGGCCTGACCTCAACTCATCCACATCCCCATAGAGGTGCCCAGTGCCTGGGGCTGGGTCTAACCAGACTGCAAAGGCTCCAGCCACCTCATGCCACAATGAAATAATGGTGCCTTGACCACATCTACTTAAAGGCCTGCCCTAGCACATCTGGGACTTGTTGCAACTGCAGTTATCTGAGATTTGAGTTGAGAGAAAGATTATACCAGCATATCTGTGACCAGAGTCAGACCAAACTGGCTATGGGAAGGTGGGAAGACTACCTGGTGCACATGCAGTTGTCCAGCAATATCTGCCATTATCTGGTATCCACATGCAATTGAAGCAACTGTGTATACACACCACGCATGCAATTGCCTCAGTCTCATCCATTTACTTTATTTACACGCTCAACATCAGTGGCAATTTTTCCCTTCTGCTGTGGAGTTGTTAAAGGCATCCTATCCGTCAGTGCAAATGTGAGGACTTAATTCCAGCTTCTACATGCATGACCTCCAGGCATTGATGAGCAGAAAAACAGTGTGGTTTGATTAACCGAGTTCCTGTCTACATTGTCAGCTGAGTCCCCTTCTTGAACAAACATAGTCCAGCTGCTTCTTGTGCCGTTATGCATTTAGGTTTGCCTCTATTACACAATAAATGAGAAATCAAGGGTAAACAAGAAGGTGAGGGCTTTATTAAGATCCTTTACTGTGACTACTGCTTCTATTGGCATTTCCTTTGACTTTTGACCTTTCTTGATGCAAAGGCTCTGGTCTCCTTGCAGCTAAGCTGCGGCTTTCTCTGAAGTACATGCTCTGTAATGTGATACCTGTGGATACGGTACCTAGGGTAATTAAGATGTTTGTTGACTTTGGTTCTGCCCCCACCAGTGTATAACTATGCTCATAGGAAATGCGTGTTTGCTTGCTGATGAAGTGCCAAACATCAGTGCACAAAGTCACCAAAGTTCCTAGCCTTTAATGTTTCATGCTTCTTCATTACTAATTGAATAATGTTGAAGTCAGTGGATTTGGCAAAGAACACATGAAGGTGCCATTTACAATGCAGGAAACAAACATTTATAAATTGGTTATACAATGAGGACAGTACTTGGCTTGCTCTCTAATGATAAAAGCCTAAGGCATCACATAATTATGCAGTTTTGCATGAGTGAGGACAGATGAAATATATTTGGCCAAATAGTGTTTCCTAGTACAGGCTATACTGCACACTAAACTCTGCTAATGCTGGTGACTTGCTCTCCACTGACTACAAAGGAGCTAGCCTAGTCTGATGTCTGATTTTTCAGTTAAAGTGATATTAACCCTCCCTTTAAATTACAAGCAGTTTTCAGTATCCTGATTTATTTTCATTACTCACTAAGTGATTTCATACCTTAAGTGTTTCACACACCTACTGATTTTCATGAAGCAGATGAAATCTGCACTTTCCACGTCTCCTGGATCCCCATCTCATGGTCCAAATAGCCTCAGCCTCTCCCTTTCCATATCTTCCCTCCAACTCCATATCTCCTTCCATTAATTGTTTGTGCTTATCATCAGTCTCCAGATTCTGACATTCACATCAACTCTCAGCCTCAGTTCCCCTATCACATCCACTATAATGGCCATTTCTGCCACTGTCCTGGTGTTCAAATCAAGAAGCTTTGCAATGTGAGCTGGGGGCATGGGAGGGAGGAACAGACATGGAAAACATAAAGAGAGAGTTGTTCTCCTTTCTGATTCAGTTCACAGGTCCAAATGCAAGGAACATCTTTCCCAGTCCTGGACTGCAGTATGTGAAGGATGTGCTGAACATCATTCATCCACCCAAACACACAGACTTATGCTGCAGATACTTGGAGCTATCCTAGAGCTCCTTCTGGAATGGGCATGTTTATGGAACTTGTTAGATCAGATAGTTCCTCTGAGTGCCATGTTTGCAAATGCTACCAGTGCCCATTTCAGCCGGTTTTGTCCCTTCCTCTAGAAATCCATGTCACAATCAAAGGTGTACGATTGTTGCTAGTTCCAGAAGGTGTCACATAAACTGTGCATCTGATGAAGGCAGCATGAGATTATCACCTGATCTAAAAAGCTTTGTACCAGACATTAAAGAACTTCTCATACTATAGATGTGTTAAAGAAGTGCTCTTTATATGATCATCTTGTTTGTTTGTTTGTTTGTTTCTTAATTAATGGCTAAAAGTCATTCTTGGCTAAAAGCCGTTCTTGTTTTCAGACAAAGGTGTCTGAAAGATCTACTGGTCTAAGATTTTACTACTCTTTGAATGACAGTATCATTCCACCTTCTACCCAAACCAATAACAAAGATTTCTTGCCCGAGCAGCAGCATGAATACAGAGCAAGGTACAGAGCACAGAACTGATTTGTCCATTCCACAGCACAGTGCCAGAGTCTCCTCTCTTCCAGACCACAGTTTTTCTTGTAGGGAAAGCTTTGGAAAAGAAATCTCTGGACAAACCACAGAGAAAGTATTGTGCTGTGCAGAAGCTTCCACACAGAGATACTAGCTCAGGTCCCAAAAGCAGTGACATGCACTAGGGCAAAATGAGGCCAGGATTATAAAAGCCTAATTGTTCAAGATTGTCTGCTTTGTTCCAGGACAGAGTGCTTTAAAAA
The DNA here is from genome assembly GCA_013399115.1 of Anseranas semipalmata. Taxonomy (NCBI): domain Eukaryota; kingdom Metazoa; phylum Chordata; class Aves; order Anseriformes; family Anseranatidae; genus Anseranas; species Anseranas semipalmata. Next base: position 815,393 of record VXAA01005869.1, on the reverse strand, counting down.
TATTCACAGTGTAAGGCTTGCTGCAGATCCTGCCTCATGCATTTAATTAATTAATTAATCAGGAAGGTGTTTCGTCCCACAAACATATTGGAAGACATTACTGAAAATTCCTACTTTTCTCCTTAGCTTGTGGCATGGTCTACTTCATGGGATTATTTAAGTCTTTCCACTAGCACATACTTTATTTTAGTTTGAGGATACAGAATGTTATTGATGCTCTTGATCTCTTCTGCTTATTTCCTTGCTCTACTCCTCACCTTGTATGGCATGTTAGTTCTGATGGCTGTCAGACTTCTCTCCTAAAGGACCCTAATAAATGAGAGAGTATTTGGAAGTTGCCAGGGATGTGGGCTGTCAGGAATGGGACCAACTGAGTGCTTCATGGACCGTCCTTACCTCTGATTCCAAGGCCTGGACTGAATCACCGAGATGACCCTTCCAGTTCCACGTGTCTAATTTTAATGGCACATTGGGACTTCTATCCACTTTCAATAGGATCTTGTAGGGCTCAAAAATAAAGGAACAGCATGTATAAGACATGATAGAAGCAGTTCACTTTTATAACCCTTCCAGTAAGATCCAAGAAATTCAAGTCCTTCTTCTGAGGCACAGAACTAGAGGAAATGATTACAGGCTTTCTTATTGTTCCTGGAAACAAACATTCCTGCAGGGAAATTAAACAGATTGAAATCTAATTCCGTATTAGATGTGGCAGCCCCAAAGGCACTAGAAAAGTATGGTATGATTTGAAAGAAGCAAGAGGACTTCTGCAAGCTGCTGAGACAAGACCACTGAAAATGGACAGTTTGAGAGATGGATTAGTTAAACAGTAGATTATATGTAGTGTAACTGACAATGAGATCAGAGCATGGTTATTGCAGCAATGGACTTGACTTTGAAAAATGTTGATATTAGCAGGTCAATTCAAAACTCTGCTTTTCAAAAGGAAAGTTCAGTAAGACCAAAGGGAATCGATTAAAAATGCATACCAAAGTGCAGAGATGGACTGCAAAGGTCATCAAATGGCCTGGACAAAATTTACTTGTAGAAAAAGTGGCATTAATCACAACAAAATACAAATGGTCCCAGTGCCCGAAGAATGTGGCCATGCAGAGAATACACACAGCTTGCAGCCATCAGATTCATTTTTTCTGCTTGTTCTTGCAGATAGCAGTTCCATAGGTTCCTTGTAGTTGTTTACCTCTAAGATAACCATCTCAATTTCCTTTATCATCAGTGGACAGAAACAGGCTCATCTGGGCATAATTCATCTCACAGTGAGGTACGTATCTGAAATATTTCAGAGGGACAATGTTCTGAAAGTGACTATTTCCCTCCATTGACTATGAAGAAAGCCATGGGTGACTGACACATACACGAGCTTCTATACCATGGACATCTAGATCAAAGCAAGACTAATCCAGCTTTTGTGGGAAGCCACGAGTATGTCTAGCCCATGAAATGTGCCAATTCTGGAATGAAATGTTGTCTAACCACCACTGCACCTAAACATTGCAGAGCTTCTGAATTTGGGTGTGAGGTAGGAATCATAGTAATGTCACCACACTGCTTTGGGGACCTGTTTATTCTTCACACACACAGAACTTTTTGCTCTTAGATTCCCTCTCTAACCTGCAAAGGAAAATCACACTTCTGGACTGGCAGTCCCCACCCACTAGTTAATGCCTACATTTATGCATATTGAGAGTCTTCTCAGCTCCATCTTTTCTCCTTCTCTCTGCATGACTTTTCTACAGGATGAGGTGGCTTCTCTTTTCTTTTCACTGGAAGGTGGCCAAACATCTTTCCAGGGGTGCATCCTCATGGCTTTCCCTCATGCTCCTGTCCAAAAAGCTGTCACCTCTGCTAAATTCACTCCACCATTAAGAGCAAACAGGTGTGTACACACGGATGGATAAAACTACTGTAGAGCAATTCCCATAGGCTTGCTAATCCACTGGAGCCTGTTAGTGAAGCAGCTGTTGGCAAAATAATTCTGGACTGCACTTTTACCTACCAGTCCTACTTGGGTGATCACAAGATTAACAAGGTTTAGTGACAAAAAGAGTAAACAATAAATTATTGCCTTTCTAGCTAACCAACAAATCTGCTTTTTCCAGATTTTGCGTTGGGAGTTTCAAAGGTTTAGTTTAACACCAGACTCTAGCCAAGCAATTTAACTGTGTGTTTGAGAAAATGAGTATATTGGGGTGAAGAAAGAATGATATACTATGCACAGATGCAAGAATATAAAATACACTGTTATCTGATCTTGTTCACAGAAAACACTGCCACTAAGTTCAATGCAGTTAATGAGGGTGCAGAGGGAGGACTAAAACCACCACTGATAAAAGGAGAATCTATTACATGCTGTTTCAACATCACTTAAAAGTGACTGTTGCCCAGCCACGTTTGTTGGGGGAAAACAGTGATATATGCTCAAGAGAAGTAGTGTGTGCTGGTTTGGGCTAAGCCTCCCTGAGAAGAGAACAATTGCAGCCTCCCCCCCATTGAGTGCATGAGTCCACTCCAATTGTGGCCATAAGGAAAACATATGTGGGCCATGAGGTTTCCACTGAGAAATATTTTCTGAGAGTCTGATAGAAAATGTAGCAAAAAAGCACCAGATCTAATCCAGAGAAGAATATCAAATAAAGCTTACAAAGAGGGAGTATGTGTTGGCCCAAAATGACGAGAAATTGCCAGAGAAGATACTGTGTGGGGCAGGCACTATTCAACCCACTGATTTTAGGCATCTGTTTTAGGAGATCTGACTTCTCCAGCAGGAGCCTAACCATTGCCTGTACAGATATTTCTGGGCTGCATCCAGGTGTGCCTGCAGGCAGGCAGCTGGATGGTCTGTCTTCCCAAGGAGGCTGCAATGGCAGGTAACTAAAGTGAAGTGCTGTGAGCACCCCCAGCAGCTCTCATTGATTCCACCAAAGAACGATGACCTTATCCTCCCTTGGTATAATAAGGCTATGACAAAGAGAAACCTGACACATCCCTGGTTGTCCTGTTAACTGGAACAAACAGTAGAACCCTGAATTTTGCTCCAGTCCTACAGTCAAAGATGGTCTCTTGCACCATTAACAGCAATGATACCTTGGCAAAGGTGACACCCGCTTGCCAAATGGTTCTTACCAGGAAAAGAAGAAGTAATGTAGAAGAAATAAGAAAAACAGAGAAAGGAATACTTCTTGTTCTCAACTAAGTGGAAGGACATGTTTTAAATCTTGGCCATTCTAATTTTTAAATAATGCAATTGAAACAAAATTACCACAAGACTATTATTAAAAACACATTTCTCCCTTTCCATTTTTCCATTTTTCTGATCAATCTTTGAGACCTGGGTAATTCAGCCCACCTAGAGCTGAATCTGTCAGTAGATACCTTTCCCAAGAACTGCATGAGGAGTCCCAGAGATCAGCCAAGCACTGTTATGGCAGAGGAATCTCCTCCAAAGTATGCTGGAGGACATGGAGGACAAAGTAAACATGGAGGACAGACACAAACAATTTACCCACCCCAAAAATTGTGAATACCAGGATCTCTCCTGCAGTCTGAAGGTTACTTTAATGTTTTGACATGGGACTTTTGTATAATAACTCTCAAGATGTTAAGGGTTGTTTAAACCTAGGTGTCTGATGTCATTTAAGATGCCCTTGTGTATCTGAAATAGATGTTATGACACTGCTAGATGTGACACAGAAGCTAGAGGAAGCCTGTGCCCTTCTCCAGCAGCTGAAGGTCAGGTGGGACATGGCAGGTCATCTGAAATGTCACTAGACCCTATATTTAGGATAAGGATTCAAGTGGAATACAGGTAACCTGAAACCTCTCCTAAGCGAGATTCTTCTCTGCCAGAAAAGTTGACTCCCTACATCTTTCAGGGGAAGCTTAACTTTCACCTAGGACTTCACTTGGAAACATGCCAATGGAGATTCCCTGGGGAATATTCTGCCCTTTCTTTGGCCAGTCCTACCCATTTTGGTCCATTGTTCTCTATAAGCTGAAGACTTGTCAGTGGAAAGATAAAGGTAGTTCCCAGCTAAAGCACACCCTGGAGAAGTCCGTCTCTCTCCCTAGACTATAATGGCCTCAGTGATAAAATCTTTCGGTTTTGCACCTGAATTAAGTATATAAAACTGTGTGGATAAGTCCAAGTATTAGAGCTTACTAGTCTTAGGTGAAAGTGCCATGTCCATGAGAAATCTTCTCCCTTTTTGATCCAGAATTGAATGCAGAGCATTTTCAAGGTACATGTATCTAGACAAAATACAGTCTGAGATTGAATTTCTGCTTTTCTTAACAGGGATTTCTGAAAATACATCTACCTATAAGGAATCGATACCTGTCAACTGGTGAACGTGACTGAGTGAAGGTCGCACAGGCTGTGTTGATGGGTGTGATTAATTGCAGAGGGTCAGCTCAAGTGTATCCTGCAGCCGGGTAAAGGTGGCAATAATGCAAATTGGTCAGCTGGGAATAAACACCATTAATTCCATAGGACATGTCAGATAAACAGGCAATGGAGGGGTATGCATTTACAAAGCATCAAAAGACTAACTTGTGTAGAGTTTATCTTGAGATAGCAATAGAAGTAATAAATTTGGATTTAAACAGGTTCCCAGAGATATGATGAACCAATTGAGATGAATGGTTAAGCCATGTACCTGCTATCTTGCTTGAACCATCATAACACTATCAGTCAACAGTAACCGTCACTGCAAAGAGGAAGGTTTGTACTGTACATTTGGCCATCAGTGAAATTTTTGTTCCACAGAAAGTATTAGGGTTTCAGAAAAATATTCATGCCGGATGGGACCAACAGTGATAACCCCCCAAAACATTCACAAGGCTGAATGACCCTATCTACGCATTCCAAGGGTACATTGTATGCAGAGGTACTGGGCCATTAAACTTTCTAGGAAACCTGACTTACCTGGGACTATGCTGCCCATGTCTTCCCCTACCACTGAGCCCCCAGCTCAGATATAAGACAGACTTCTTCCTTGTTGGGTGTCTGAGAGAGCAACTGAGTATGCCTCTGGACTGCCAGACCAGTAGGCAGTCCACCATTATTTCAGGTTCCCAAAAGAAAACTCAACATTTTCATGTACAACTTACATTTTCCCTAATGCAAATTTTAGTTCTGCCAAAAGAGCATCTCCCAGTAGGAAAGTTCCAAACCACCTCTATACATCAAGACAAACTGGAAAAGACACTCTTAGCCCCTCCTCCTTGGACTTTTGTCTTTTTTTTCTGCAGCATATAACCCCCACGACACAGGCAATGAGTCATGGTTGGAACTGTTAAGTACATATCAATTAATAAAAAATAATAGTTTCCCATGAGTAATAATCGCTCTCCTACAGTGTGTTCATAATAATGTAATTAGTGTAATTCTGGTGGAGGTCTCTGCTTAGAATAAGTAATAAAGCAAGATCTAACACTGGAGCCTTTCACACAACTACATTTCTTTCATTAATATCTCAAGAGTTAGCTTGCTTGTCAGGGTCCTAACAAATATTTAAAATACAAATCCAGCCTTCTATAACTATCCACATGATAACTAAGCCCAATCTGCAACTAAAAGTCACATACCATTGATCAAGACCTCCACACAACTAAAACATAGATGCCATCATCTGGTGTAATTTTACATAAATTTTGCAAAACAGGTGCTATCCCTATCTTTTGCATTTGCAGGACCTGCAACAGGAGCACTCTGGTCCATCACTATGGCCTCCAGGCCATCACATTCACAAATCCTTTGCTTTCCATCATAGCTCTGTATTTAAATCTTTGTGGATCTGAATGTGGTTATTTTGTAGGTGGAGAGTACTGAGAAGGTTGCACTTGTTAGCACAAACTATTTTTATTTTGATTCATTTTTTATTAACTGACTGTTTTCCAACTAGGTTATATGAAGCATAAGAAATCAGGCTCTGTAACAGATCTTTGGCTCAGCTGTTTGAAAATGGAGAGATCTGTACTAACACGGCAAATGAGCAATGAACAGAGGAGCCGCTGGCTGTGTGCAGCTCTGAAATTTCTATTACCCTGTTAACATGTTCCCATTTAGGAATGTGCACTTCCACTTGATATCAGCATATCAACTTAAAGGAAACAAGCAAATACTACAGTGGCAAGGGGAACAATTTGTCTTGTTGACTTTATATAGGCTGGAAGTTACTCATTCTTTCTCTACTCTGAGAACCGATGATTGAGAAAAGACAAATGGTGTTTCACTTGCCCTAGGAAAATATTGCAATAGTAGGTAAGATAGTGAATGCAGATACTCGACTGGATCTCTTTGTCCTCCTCTTCATACCAAAAATGAAAGAAGAACTAGTTCCTTTCTGAAACCTCACATTCCTGTTTAGGTTTATAACCAAGAGTGTACAAAGAAATGGTATTTACACAATTCTGCTTTGGAAAATACTGCATTTACCCTCTTTCCCTGTATTCCAAAAGGGTGAGCTTGCATATTTTTATTTACCCCTAATACAGTGTTGAGAATTGATTTCTAAAACCTTTCAAGGAGAAGGTAAGAAGGAAGTCTTACTAGCCATGTCAAAGACTCTTCTGTTTCCTGCACAAAGAGGAAGTCTGAAATATTCTGAATTCCAAGAAACAGATACAATAAAAATGTCACCTCAGCTGACCAGAGGTACAAGAATGAGATTCCTCTTCCTTAATTCCGTCAGTGATATATGATTTTCCATCTAAGCAGAGTGTCCAGGCTCCCTTTATGCACAATTTAAGGAGTACACCACTTCTGACCAATGTGGGTGACCACCTCACCAAGTGCCCTAGATTCCCCGAACTCTTCTGACAGCTCTCCACTGATTGTAAAGGCAGCCCAGCTGACTAGCTTAGATATAGATGCCTGCACTGTAGACAACCACTTTAAGCAGATAAATCCCACCCTGGAAGGCCACACACTCTTCTGAGGCCCCACACTTCTGGGAGGGGGTGGGATGGCAAAGACCTGGGCCACCAAACTCTCCATTTCATAGGACTTTAAATATCCGCATTTTCTGGGGAATAAGATATTGAGGGGCAGCTTACAGTTGGTCCTTTGTGACTTTGTCACAGTGCTCTGTGCAGGTGCTGACCACATTTTGGATCTGAATTTTTAGGGGAGATGGGAATTGGGCAGACAGAGGTGGCAGGGGTTGGGAGTGGGGGTGATAACCGGGGGTTAAAGAAGAGTCCCAGGGCCATGTTGTGATTGTGAAAGGGGGAGGAAAGTATGTGGAAGGAGAAGGGAGCTGAAAAAGATGAATGAATTTAGAGACAGACATTAGGTAAGCCCAGGGAACCAACCGGCAAGGGATAAACAGGAAAACTTGCTGCTTACAGTGTAATAGGGAGCCCTGGCTGCTTGCTTGAGGCTCCTCTCACCAGCAAGATAACTAAGTAAATAAATAAACAAACAAACAAACGAATGAATAAAATGTCAGGTTTATTCTTGCCTCAGCCACAACTAAAGCACCCAATTGGAGCAACCGCTGAAGCTCCACAGCACCCAGCTGCAGGGGACAGGCAGCACTTCCCAAATACATATGGTAAATCAATGCCTGTTATTTTGCATTTCAGCTCACGAGAAATCTCCCTATGAAACTTGCATATGTCACCACTGATCCCCCCTTCCCCTCCTCTTCCATTACTGTTGCTGGGATTTGCTCTTTTTGTGTCTGGCTGATTCAAAAATGCAAACTGAAGTTGTGCTGCAAATTAACGACTGTAAAAGCCAGCAGCAACCGCTGCAGTTTTTTTCTGTTCCAAAATTAAGGAGAGTTTGCCATCTAGAGGGCAAGAAAGACAGAAATTTTGATCCATGGTGGAGAGCAGCTTTCAATTTGAGCACAGACAGTTCAGTATTACAAATTGGGCAGCACAACGACAGACTTGCACCAAATAAAGTAGAGAGCTAGTGGTTTCTTTCTGACTGAGTCTGGGAAGAATAGTCATTTTCTTATCTAAATTGTGCAAGCTGAAATAGCCAGACAGTTTAATTAAGCTCGACAGATCGATAGCATTCACATTCAGCAGAGGAAAAAGCTTGTCAGAGACCGTACTTTTTGGGCCAGTCTGCTTCACTGTGCGTGCAGGCAGAGCCAGGATTATAACCAGCAGTGGGTAAAACCTTGTCTCCAATGCAACCAAATGTTCTTTGCAAATCTCTTCTGAACCCCAAATCTTCACCCCATGAGAGTGGAAGCCTTCAATTTTTGCACCCAAATCACACAGAAAATGAGTCACTTTTTCCCAGTCCTACTCCTTCATCTCCTTCCCCAGTAGACTATATTTTCTCCATGATAGATGTCAAATTGTGCACTCAGGGTCTCTTTTTTTTCCCCTGGGAATACTATGTTTCCCTCCCTTTTCCTTTGTTTCCCTTTCTCTTCCAGTGTTTTTTGACAACGTTAAAATGCTCTGTTCTGGAAAGCCCTGAGCTACGCTCCCATCCATGCAGTGGCTCTGCACTTCACTTGGCAATAATCCTGCTCCCTCAGAGAGGAAGGACTAGATGACCTCCAAAGCTCCCTTCCACCCACCATTTCTGGGATCCTCCAGAGCACAGACAGAGCCAGGAGCTGTCCCTGCCCCATACAATACACCATTAAACATCTAGGCCCCATGCAGAACTGGGTTCATGGGTCTGTGACCTGGGGGTGGTGGTTCAATTAGTCTGCAAAGCAGCTGAGAGGTACCAAACTGTTGAACAAGCATCACTTTTGTAAACTACCTGCAAGTACTTAGGAATAATGGAAAAGGCAAACACAAGGCAGAGACCTCTGAGCATTTCACAATTTTGAATGCTTATTAGAGCCTAAGTGAGCCACCTGGACATCAGTGTATTGGAAAGATAGGTTTGCACATAAGAAGAAAACCAGTTCTTCATACAGGTTTCAGCTGTGTCCCATTCATTTCTCTGAGGTTTTAACCTGCTGATTTTGCAAACTTATTTTTGCTTTCCCTATCTCTCTTGGCACTCAGTTCTCAATATGCTTATGAGCTACTGCAGGCATTGCTGTCATGACCTGTGCAGTACTAATGAAACCATCTGCCGGGTCAACCTGTCACTTTACATGCCAGCCCAGGCTCTGATTGCATGCGATCACACAGGCAAAGCAGCTACAGGCCTCGCAGCAATGCCCTCATGTGATTTCAGTAGGCCACAAAGCTACAGGAGGGGTTCTTTAACTGGATGAGACACTAAGCTGCTGTTGGGAATGCTTGTGACCTCTGAAGATCACAGACTGCTTTCTCTAATGAAAAAAGCTTAAGTTAGAGGTCCCATTTCACATTGGAGAAATGTAAATTTTGCCTCAGTTTGCTTTCAGATAACACAGTAAGCTGCCTTCTGAAGTGTATCCAAGGCCTCCTCTAGCTTAAAAAATGTGTCCAGGGACAACTAAATGAGATAACAATGTAGCTATTTAGATCTTTTCCACCCGCTACCTTTTGGGCTTGGGTGCTTGAGTGAATTCAGGCAGTTAATCAAGCTACTGATTATCAGCTAAGCCACAGTAATGGCCAGTGCCTGACAGTGCATGTGTCCTTAGCATAATGTAGCTGCAAAGTAAATTGTGATAGCCTAGATCCTAATGAAAATGAAATCCACTGTAGAGACAGTTTAAACTCACACAGTTCTCATTGGGTCAAGCTTAAGGCATGCACATGGTCAGTTATCAGGTTTCATTTGATGGGCATCTTCAGTAACTCAGTTATTTCCTACCATGTGCTCAGACCTGGGAATTTATCCATTTGGAATAGTGATGTAAGAGAGGATTAAACTGGCTGTAATTGGTCTGCACAAAGGGCTTGCACAGCTTTAGCTATGTCTATGCATAACCTTAACTAGAGATGTGGCAAATTCATTGGAAGTCTTTTACATCAACACTGAATTAGTCTCTCTAAAAATATAGAAGCACTTAGAAACTATGAGCATGGTGTAGAAAGTTTGGGGTGAGCGTCTTTCATGCATGTGACTCAAAAGTTCGGCCTAGATGGACACAGTGAATATTTCTTGACATTAAAACCTGTGAAGCTATGAGTCCCTGTGGTTCAGTAAGGTGTAACTCACTGCCTCTGCCAGCTCTGCCTTCCCATCCCCCTGGCATCTGGCCCGCTGAGGCTGCAGGTCTGTCAAATAACAGTGTGCCTTGGTTCTAGGACAAATGAATGGGAAAACCTGACTGCTTAGCAGAACAAAGCTAAAACACATCAGCTTCCACTCCCTGACTCACTGGTATGTGGAGTATTGAAGGCATTTGAACCACAATCCCCACTCAGATCAGCTTGTGCATCCCCTCTGGACAACAGAGCAGCATTCCCATTTTTTGCTGCATTGGTGACAAGCTCGGCAGCAGCATGTGCAAACTCCCTAAACCCAGACTACAGTACTGTTACATCCATGCTGTCCATCTGTGCTCCAGAGAATTCCCCTTGTTTAGCCAGTTTCTGCACTGGAACAGCTTATGTAGGAGACAGTTGTTATTTGTCACAGAAATACATCATAGAAATAAGCTTTTTCAAAAATTTACAGTAGAAGAGAGTGGCTGGGAAAGTGTTCTATGTCTTGGATTTAAAGGAATTTTGTTATTACTACTAATATTAAACTTTACTAGGACTGTGAAGTGAACTTATTTTCCAAGTTTCAACTGATATTTTGCAATTTTACCCTCCAGCCTACTTTTTTTTTTTTAATTGAAACTTCTAGAATATACACTTTCTGTTCAGCTTTTGCAACTTCCTGCATGAATGAAATATCCCCTAACCCTGACCAGAAAACCCTTCCACATCTCTTTCAGAAATTCACTTCAGCAAATGTAACATCCTCACCAGAAGGAAACACAAGCTATAAAACATGCTGCAGCCTTCCTTTCTGTCTGGCTTGCTTCAGACTTCATTCATAAAAAAAAAAGAGAGAGAGAGAGAGAGAGAGAGAGAATGAGAAAAAGTGACAGTTGATTCAGAAAGTTGTAAGATGTAAACACTCGTCCACAGATGATGCATGGATGGTTAGTGTTGCATATCTTTGGGGACAACATATCCCTGTCTTTCAAACTTGTCAAATCCTAACGGCCATTGTTATCAGCATGCAGAAGCTTCCAAATTCCTACCTGTCACTGAAATTCTTAGAAAATGAGAAACCATAACAGACTGAGAAAATATAACTGTGATCTGTCCTATCCTGCTGCTGCCTGGGTCCCCAGCGCTTGCCCACAAGCGTATGCTTACTCAGCAGACCCATCTTATTGATACCCCCAAGACTTCCAGTTTCTTCAAATGTTCACAGGGTCAGATGGCCAAGCAAATTTCTCACTCTTTCCAAAGGCTGCAGACACCTTGGTGATTTTTTTATCCCTAAGTCACCTCAGTGATATTTGCATTGCAGTGGCAGCTACTGGTCCCCCACAAAGCTCAAGCCCCTGCTGTATAAAACACCATTGGAACACTCTCTATGTGACAGAGAAAGAAAGCACAGTTATTATTAATTCTTCTAATTAGTATTACTATTGTTTCCACTTTACAAACATGTGAATGAGCAAAGAGCAACCTTTTCTTTTCAGTCCTGCTCAGGATCAGTGAAGTTAAGCTTTGCCAGGCACCCAGGGTCAGGACAGGAATGAAACTTTTCACCCTCCTGGGACAACAAAAAAAAAGTCACTTTCCCCATGAATTTTAAAGCTTTATGAGACCTATCCTCCCAGAAAACGTTAGCAAGCAGATAGGTAGAATTATTTTTCACTGGCGCGCTGGAGGCTGCTGCCCTGAAAGCATGCGGGCACCCAGCACTGGGGTGCAAGCAGTGACTCTCCAGATCCTTTCTCTCACTGCTCCCCAGCTATATCCGTCCCTGGCCTGGGCAGCTCCGAATAGAAAGGAATTCCTGGCACAAAGCACATGGTGAGCAGAGGCCGCCCCATGGGCTGCTGCAAAGGTTTCCTGCAGCCTCCCAGCTGCCGGCCCTGCCTTTTGAATGGGCTCCGTGTCAGCAGGCGGCAGGAATTTGGGGAATGCTAAACTGCAGGGCAGTCCACTTGGGAGGATTAAGGCACATGACTCGCAGACGGGAGCGATAGCCCTGAAGGCCAAACCCTACAACCAGCGGTTTCTCCCCAGCCCCCCCCTCCATGTAAGTGGTCGCTGCTCTGACCAGCACAGAGGAAGCAGGACTTGCCTGCCTTGCATTGAGAGCTTCCTACTTTTCATTGAGAAAAACAAGAGCGTGGTCAGTATCTGATAGATTCTCCCAGGGCAGAAGACGGGTCTAGGAGATGGGTAGGGACAGGGGAGGCATTTCTTCAATTTCTTCCCACTGCATGTAAAGGTTACTTCCCTCCGTCACCTCGCTGGATCCTGTCACAAGCTTCCCACTCTGAATGAAAAGCAGAAACTGCCTTTCTGAATGAAACCACTTCTTACTTTGCTGTGTTCTAGCAGCCAGCAGCCCCACACTGCCACAGGCCTTGCTGTAGTGCTTTTGAGCATTAAAATTCCTGTGTCTTTGTCGGAGGTGGTTGTGACAGCATATCTGGGAGCCCTCTGTGGATTTTGCTGCTACAGGTGTCTGTCGTGCCATGCAGGCTTTGCACTAAATGCACGTTGGAGGACAGGTTTGCTGGGTGATGCCATGCTGCAGGTATCCTCTAAACCACACAGTGGAAGGATACAACCTGGTACTTCTCCCTCTCCCTCTTTCTTGATAGATCCCACAGGTCCTTACTGTGGACCTGAAGTCAGATGTCTGAAGTGCACCTAGAGAGGTCTCCTCTATGCCCCCAGGACCACAGGGGACTCCAGCTCCAAGCTGCCCTTCCTCACACACCAGCTTCCAAGGGCTTCCCAGCAGGGAGGAAGCCCTCTCTCATCTGATAGTAGCACCTAAATTATTTAGTGTGATTGTGCTTGTTAACACACGGCATGCATTGTGAGCCAGCTGTAGATACTGGTGTTGGTTTCAGAAGCCCTCACATGATCAGGAGATGATCAAGAAGAAAGCAACATGATCAACCATGCTGGTCTTCTCAAATGCAAAACACCTGGTGGGGCCAGGGGGAGGTCATTTTTATTTACCTTTTCCTGTTACTTAAGCAGATTTGTTTCATGGAGCATTTGCAACAAAAAACATATTGATCCAAAAATTCCTAATTGCCATTCAAGAGCTACACCTGCACTGCCAGTGGGACGGGTAGAGGACAGGCAGGAGGAGCGCTCCCTTGCTCTTCTGCTTCTGACCCAGTGCGCCGGGGTCAGGTTACCCCTGAAACAACAAAGACCTGATCCTGCTCATTTTCACATCATCTCACATCCACTAACTACAAATTAATCATTCCTTATTTGTTCCCATGCAAATAAAATCAAATTCAGTCTCCATATATTCCTTGGAGATTTTCAGTTACAAATATTCATTTGTGGGATAAATAATTAATTATAATTAAAGCTATATACCAAAGAGAAGAAGTTTCACAGCCCTCCTTTCTTCTTAAGCCCTTGGTGTCCAAAGCTGAGTACCAGCTGGAATAAATACACCGGAAGTTTAACATAGCTGGCCTTATCTGCGCTGTGCAGAACTGGATAACTTCACGTTTGTAAGCTAACACCCAGATCTTATTCTTGCCTGAGAATACATGACCGTACAGCTTGCCAGATAAGCTACTGCATTTGCCGATGATAATGCATGCACAAAGTGTGACGATGCATGTCCACGTGTTAAATTCCATTCACAAACTATTAAAACATTGTTTATGAAGTGTAGGAACTGCTGTGTTAGATCAAACCAAAGGTCCAACAGCCCCATTTGCTGTCCTGAACTTTAGCCCTGGCAGATTAAGGGGAGGATTGAGGGGGCACATTAAGCTTTAAGGAAGAGAGTCATAACCAGGTTATGCACAGAATGATCCCTTTCCCATCAATTAACTAATAATGGCCTTCCTGACATCATTGTATCAAATAGCTGTCACTATACTCCTCCTCCATGAGTTATCTAAACCTTTTTAAAAAAAAAAAAAAACAAAAAACAAAAACACTCCTTTACTTTTTTGGCTTCTATGACATCCTCTGGCAGTGAGTTCCACTGCTCAGTTCTGAACCTTGTGAAAATAATGTTTTCTTTTCCTTGCTTGAAATTTAATCCTGTGACTTGACAACCCCCCGCAGCAAAAGGAGAAACAGCAAAGGGAACTCACTGGAGGAGGTGCCAACACTAATGGAACCAAACGGCCCAAGATGGCAGGGAGGTATAAAGATGGGCAGGGGATTTTGCTGGGGGAGCGGACAGAACAGACCTCCATTTGCAGCCATTTAATTTATGGACTTAATGTCCCGGCACTGTGGAGCTGAGGCAGGCATGAGCTTTTGGCTGTGCAGATGGTCTAAATGGCTCCATAGGTAGCTTAACCCAGCACTTCGTGTTCACTGTAAGCCAGCACAGCAATCAGAAGAAGCAGTCCCGGTCTTCCTTGCTGCTCCCCAAAATCTGCAGAGCCAAGACCTACTCTTAGGGATGGTTGCAGGCAGGCCAGGAAAAGGCAGAGCTGCTTCTCTTGGTGGCAATGCTGGCTGCTGCTAGCTTACAGCAAGCCTGGAAATGCAACACTTGACACCTAAATGGGCACTACATGCTTGGTGGCATGTCCTTTGACCACAGAGCAGCTTAACATGAAGCCTTTGGGTCACCCCACTGGAGCAAATACACAGACACTGGAAGCCTTCCTGATGGACACATGCTCTGAGCAGAGGAACTGACTGCTTCACTCCCGCTTGCTTTCTCTCCAGCAGAGCTTTTCCTCAGATCTTCAGAACTGTATTTTGAGCAGTTAATATACTTATTAGGAAATAACTGCTCTTTACTGGCACTGAATGAACCTCTTAGCCTGGCTGAGACTTGGGAATGTAACATGTCATTTACAAAGCTGTCCCAAGAGAGCACAGGCAGATTACAAAAATATGCCTTGTATTCAGTCCATTTAAATGAATAAAATGACAGCAGTAGGATTATGTACCAAATTTACATGCCGAATGGTCACACTTAGAAACCTGACAAATTGCTTTGGAAAATGAAATAATATTACCTTAGAGCAGGGACACTAACAAGTGCTCTCCATAGGAAAAACAGAAGAGTAGAAGGAAAACTGCACATACCGAGATAACCTTATCTGCTTCACGTGAATTGCATAGTTTTAAGAATGGTGATTTACAGGTATACAGGGCGCAGTCCCTCTGCTGCAAGTAAGCCAACTCCCAACTTTGAGATACTAAAAGTAAACAGGCAAATTCATTCCTATTTAAAATTTATCCACTGATCTGAATTGGGTTTAATAAGCATGGGGATCTACTTACACAATTGTTCCTGTCTGTTAAAAAAACAAGCCTCGTGATAGCTGACATTTTTAATTCAGCCCATGCACTTTTAAAACAATACCCTGCGTATTGCTTCATACAGCTGAAATATGCTCTTGCTAACTCCATGTATAACCCATGCTGGGCCTGCAGTAATTCAATCTACACTCCCTTTTGGCATGAAATACGCCCTGTGATATCATCAGCCTGGAATAACATCAGCGACTAGTCAATGACACCATGTATCTAATCTCCACGCATTTCTCGTCAAAAGACAAAACCTAACAACGTGCCCATCCCCACTGAGGAAAACAACCACCAAATCCACTGAAACATGGTGCCCTGAGCCACAATCCTGACATTTCTTTCCAAGAAAAATGGTTACACGTTAAAAGCAAAGGTTAACTACTGAGTCAGATGCTTGACTTTGCTAAGATGTTGGTCCCAAGCCTTTGTCCTTCTCCACAAAAAGTCCAACTCTGATCTCATTCAGAGGAGGTGCAGCCATGTAACATCCCTGGCTTGTTTTCAATTACTCCAGTTGTGATGGAAATGAGAGCAGGGTCACGATGAGGGAAAAGACTGATGGTTCAAACAAAGGGCTGGTGAAATGACAGAAGAAAATTATGTCAAAGCTCTCCCCTCCTTTTTTAATGTAGGTTAACAGAAGGGCTAAAAGGATTCCCCAGCTCCCCTAGCCAGCAGTGGAAGACCACAGTGCCACCACAGTTCAGCTCAGAAATCTTTCTCCTGTTGCACATGGAAAGCCAAACAAATTAAAATTAAGATATTTATTTACAAAGCACCCTCAAGAGTTGACGTGATTGACAGTACAGCACAGAAAGGTGCCAACTCATGAATCAATTGAATTTTCTCGCTGCACAGCAGTTCAGAGAAGGTCTGAAGAGTCAAAAGGGAGGCTGGGGCTTGCTGGGGCAACAGCTCCCTCTAACGATGGTTGGGAGTTATTCCCAAGCAAGGAGAGAGCCTTGCTTCGATTTAGAAAATGTGCCAAGAAGATCCAAAGGAAGCAGCTCCTCTCCCTGTAATCTGGCACCCAGATGGAATGGGAACCTTCATTTACTGGTCAGTCTTTACTGACAACCAGCAATAAAGAGTATTTTAACAAGAGGAATAGATTAGGAGTTGAACTGTTCTAGTCACACACGTGCGCTGTTTTACTGCCGCCCTCGCAGCTAGAGCTGACTTTCTTTCAGTCAGTGATGGAAGCCACCCTTGTACCCACACAGAGAAAATTAAACATGTATAGGTACCAGCAACAAGGCTGACTGTGAAATAAAAGAAAAATGGATTGTTATTATGGTTGCATTGAAGGAATGGCCACTGCATAAATTGGAGAGAGGCATTTCTGACCAGGTTGTACTGTTTTTCGACCCAGCTGCCAAACAATATTCCAACTTCAGTAAATGTATTTTTTTTCTCCTATTGAGCTATGCCTACAACACTTTATGGCTTGATCTCCGATCTACAGAAATCAGCAAAAGTGTTTCTACTGTGCTGACAACAGTTCTTTATTCATATAGCCAGGGAGGAGTACAACAAACAGGTAAAGCCTGAATTAGTGCTGAGGGTGAGGAAGCCCCAAATAACTTATCACATGCACAAGAAGTTCATTGATTTTTAGTCTTTGTTTCACTAATGACTTGGGTATTTTACAAGGCATCTTTTCCAAAAGACTTTTTAACTTTTACCATCTTGTACTCAGTTCCCAAATGCACAACACTATTTACTTTTGTCTATATCAGTAAGATGTAATGCTGTATGTTGACCACCAATAGTTTAGATGATCTGGGGTCATCCCACATATCTGTAGGATATACAGGTAGGATGACTAAGTCAAGAAACTTTTCTCCTTAAAGTTTTGTCCTCAGTCAACTAAGAAAGAGAGCCACTTAAGGGCAGTTCACACACAACAACTGTACTCCTTAATCTGGTTCTAAAAGAGAGCTGAGATTAATTTGGACTACACAGTGTGGTGTCCCCTGCTGTAGGGCACGTGGAGTCCTTTACACCAGGCTGTGGTGGAATCAAAAGTCTGTGGCTGCGGTCTGGTGGAACATTGCACCTCGCACCCTTTGGGCACCGACACTTCATACCCCTTGTGCTGGAGACCATCCACTGGGGACCATCCTGTCCTGCCAGCTAAGGATCTTGTTCTGCAACCAGACCAAAACAAAAAGCTCTCCTACCTGCTCCATTTCCTGAGCAACTGCTGCCTGAATTGAAGACTGATGAAATCCAAAGAGGTTGAAAATAATCTCCTGAAAAAAAAGCATGACCTCCACCTTGGAGCAGATGTTCTAATAGAAGTTTTCACTGTACAGAGACCGCAGGAGTAGAGATTTAATTAGAATTAGCAAATTGCCTAGAAAGAAGTTAATTGGGGAGGGTGAAGGGAATGCTTGCTTCTAAGAAGTGTGGAAGCCTCTGATTACTATTTAAGTGCCCCCTTTTTTGTTGATTTGCAGCATGGGAAGGATTTTTTTTCCATGTTTCAAGAAAAGTAACTAAACAACTAAATACCAGCTTTCAACAACTAAATGCCTTGTTTCCAACTTCATGTCTCCTGCTGGGGCTTACCTCTGGAAACTGGGGTGTAAGCATCAGCCTTATATATAGTAGTGGCTAGCCCTACAGACCACAAAGGAGAGAAGGGTTTTTAATAACCTGTGCAACAAATCCCTGAAAGCACAGGGTCAGACTACATGATAACAGTACTTTCTGTTTTTATAATCAATGAATCCTAGAAAATGTGATCACATCAGTCTCATCGTACAGCTAATTGATGACATGTTACCCTGCACACCATTCAGGAAATCAGACACAGCTGCGGTGAGCATCACTGCACAGAAGGCTTCTGTGGACAACGCAGAAGAGTCAACATCTTCTGGCTGTCCCTAACAAATGGCACAACTCTCAGTAAGCACTTCTGTGGAGGTAAGAGGAAAGTGAGAACAAACAATGAGCATAGAAAGTAAATACCAGGAAGTCAAAGTGTAAAAGGGAGCTATTTTCAACAAGCCATGTTTTGATTGGAGTTCTGGGAGGGAAGGCATCATGTACTTTGAAGCAATCACATTATCACAAAGAGCAACCAAAAAGCAACCCACAATTATTGAAGCTATTTTGAATCATTCACCTCANTTATGTGGAGGTGACAGCCCTGCAAAGCTTATGTTTACCATTTCTGCTAACATTCGCTATATCCTATTGCACATATTTAGTACTGAGCAGTTTTGCCATCCTAAAAAAGAAACACAGAGCTTGAGTGCAGACTTTACTCACAGTATTACCCCTGCCTTGTTGAGACCACTGAACTCTGCACCATGTGAGAGCATCCCTCCTTCCTTCTGAACTGAAGGCACTGCCAAGGTCATATAATACACTTCTCTGATCACTGAACCAAAATATCAAGGCCCAGAATGGTGGCTAGTATTAATAGTCATTTTTCGTTTCATAAGCAAAAAAAATCATGTCATAACCTCCATATTTTAGAAGACATTGTTTGTTAATTCTGCCTCATGTTGGGTGTCCACCTGTGGGAACATCACCTTCCCATACTGTTCTGTGGACCAGCTCTGAGTTTAGTCCATCCAGCAGTTTGCCTGGGATCCAAACAGAAATAGTTCATGCATATCAGCAGCTTCATAAAGTTCTTCCCTGTGTGCAGGCCCATATATTGTGGTACCTGTGGTGTAACAGGAGCAGTAAGCCACCATCTAGGAGGAGTCACATCCGAACAGACACAGCAGCAGAGCATGCCAGCCAAGAGGAGGAAAGGAGGCCAACACAGCACTGGAGTTTGCAGATATTCCAAAGTGGGTGAGCCACAGGGCACAGCTATGGGAGGTGTCAGGTTAGGCATGTCCGAAAGAAAGTGTATTACAACAAGAAGCAGGGCAGATTTACCTCTTTCTGGGGCCTGATCACCAGAGGGATCAGCACAGTTGAGGGCTGTTTGTCTTCGCTGTAGTGAAAGTGCTCTCCTAGGCGGGCTGTGGAGCTGGGCCTGCTGTGGTAATGCTCCTCAATATTTATAAATGCTTTTAAAAGTGCAGCCCAGCAGTGCCAAATCACTTGTCCAGCTTCACTGCAGACAAAATAAAATAGCTCTAGCAAGATAAGCGTATCCTGGAAGGCTGGGATTTTCCAGCAGAAAGGGCCAAGTCTCTGTTGGTGGCAATTGGCACGGTTATGCTCAACTCCACGGACAGGTGCCAAATGACCATAGCAGAGATTTTGGCAGTGGAACAGCAGTTGTAACAAATGATTCTGTGAAGCCTTGTGTGCACTTCAACTAAAGTATTCCAGCCTGCCCTGCCCCTCCAAAGCATTCCAGAAGTGTGGGATTATGCTTATCATGATGAGCCAGCAAAAAGCCCATCAAGAAAGTTCACCGCCACCTTCAGCGGTGTGAAAGCAGCAGCCACCCCTCTGGCAGTGAGGGAAAACTCCAGCTACCTTTCCAGATGGCTCCAATCACTGGTTCCTGAGACACCAGCCCAGGGGAAGGAACCACATGTCTGGACCAGGCTCCTTGTGGAGGAAGGTTGGCGCAGTGACGGCTGCCACAGCTGAGCACAATAAAACTACGAGTGGCTTTTGTTCTTCTGGTTGCAAACTGAGAGGGCTCCCAGACAGTTATTCTCTTCCATCCATTTGGGAAATGAGTGTTCACAGAGAGACAATAATCACAGTGATTCACTGCCAGACCTAGGCTCATGAAGGGACATTAAAGAAGCTGCAACACTTATAGTGGTATATGGCTTGTGCTTGGGCTGGTGCGTAGAAGGAATAGTCATGCTGCTCTGCCAACTTATTGCTAGTGTGGCCTCCTCTTCATAGAACCCTAAAATGGTTTGGGTTGGAAGGGACCTTAGAGACCTTAATTCCATCCCTCCTGCCATGGGCAGAGACACCTCCCACTAGACCAGGTTGCTCAAAGCCCCATCCAACCTGATCATCAACCTGGCCTTGAACACTTCCGGGGATGGGGCATCCACAGCTTCTCTGGGCAACCTGTGCCAGTGCCTCACCACCCTCATAGTGAAGACTTTCTTCCTAATATCTGCTCTAAATCTGCCCTCTTTTAGTTTAAGACAATTACCCCTTGTCCTATCACTACACTCCCTGATAAAGAGTCCCTCCCCACCTTTCCTGTAGGCCCCCTTTAGGTATTGGAAGGCCCCCTTTAGGTACTCCTCTTGATATGGCATTGTTCTGATGTCTGCCATGCCAAACGTCTAGGCCAAATTGCTTCTTTCATTAAATCCCTCTGGAACTGGACTTTGTGTGTCACCAGATTCCCACAGATGTTTGGCTTGAGAGTCCTGGATTGGACTGTCCCACAGGTCAAAAGATGTGCAGGTCCAAGTCAAATTTTGCCCCTGCCTTGCTGAAATGTTTAGCTGCTGCTAAATTTGCCTGGCAGATTGGGAAATAAGAGAGGGAACAGGAGTCAGGCTTGCCAGTACTTAACCATTTCATGTGTTCACCCTGCTATGTCAATTCTTAACTGGATCATTCTGGAAAGTACAAAAATAATATGGAGGTGTACCCTTGTGCGGGTGAAGCATGGTGGCCCTCCACCAGTTAGTCCCTGACGCTTTACAGACAAATAATATGTATTCTGTATCCCAAGTATACTCAAAACCTGAATATTTCTGGGACTCCTTGGGTGTCTGGTGACATCTTCAGATTTCTACCTGCTCTCAGCTGTCTGCTCCCAGCACCCAGTGAAGGCCAAGACTCCACACAATAACTCCCAGCATGATTTTATTGTATTTTCTTTAATTAATCTCTGTAGGGAGCTAAAGGTCATTCCTGCCCCTGGAACCGGATCATTAGCTGGCAACCCAAACTTCACAGAAAGGAGCAACATTACAGTGGTAATGAAAACAAGACAAAACCAAAAAACTGTGGACATTTTTATTGCCTCTGGAGCCATCAGCATCCACAGAGCATACAGAGAGCTGTCAGCAATGCCTCTCCTCATTTGGGACCCAGTCAAAACAAAGCTCCAAGTCAAATTTCTTGCCTGACCATTACATCAAGTTCTAGTTTCATTCTCAGTCATGGCCTGCCACTGACTACATTATGAAATTCATTAGGGAAGAGAAAATTGCAGTTATTTCCTTGACGGAGCTGAGTGGTGCTATTGCAGAATAGCCAGGAGCAACCAGGGAAAACATGCCCATTAGAGGCTGGTGTAATCCCACCAGGATCACAGCCAAGCAGTCACAGGACAAAGCTGCAATGTGAGAGATGTACTGACAGATCACAGGGCAACTTTGAGAAAAGGAGGATGTTTTGTAAGACCTGATCTTTGGGTCATATTGAGAAACAAATGTACATAAAGGCCTCAAGGAAATTGAAAGAGTGAGAGACTAACTACACTACAAAGGTTTTCCTGCTGTAGCTATGTGTTATAACAGAAGAAGCTGATGGCATCTTTTATTGTTATTAGTGGTTTAATTAGGAAATATGTCGTTTCACATCACCCAGTTCCCACCTCACTGCCATTAACTGGTTCATTGCTTATCCTTCTCACAGCAAAGGTAATGTCAGAGCAAAGATATAAATGTACAGAGGCTGCTCACTTAGAAAGTGTTAAATGGAAGAAGGTGCCAAGATCTTCATCACAGACTACCGTCTCACACACTAGCAGAGAAATAAATAAAAAATAAAAAAATCTCAAGGGAAGCTATGTTTCATTCCCACAGAGTGGTTGTGATTGAGCGCAGGTAGTTTTCACAAGGCAATGGTTTTCTTTGTGGGAATAATTTGAACAATTTCCCACAGAAAAGAGCCGCTGTGCCGGAAAGTTCGAAGCCGTAGGCTGAGGACCCCGCAGGAATTCGCAGTATGAAATGTGCCTGCACCGGTCCTGACTGCCTTGGATAAGAGAGCAGTGTAATTCTCACAAACCACAACTGACAAGGTGCACTGGAAGATTGGAGGGAACTTGTTTCTTCTGTTAGTAACCACAGGAGTTTCTTGTGGTCGATAGTTCTGAGAACAGGAAGCTGGACAAGCCGTAGGTACGGGAGATTCTCGCTGCCTTTTGGGTTACCCACCCAGCCAGAGCTCAACTGATTAGGAGGGTATCAGAGTTACATAATGACATTTCTTGGCTGCTTTACTGTAAAGATGTGGGGGGCCTCTTCGAAGCAAGGGGCGGGGGTTGTAAATAACAAAACCACAAGAAATTTAATTTAAATGGTAGTACAATTTCACAAATTTATGTAATACATAGTATATAATAAACACATTTGTATGAGTAAAATATTACAAGTCAGTATCTAAAACCTACTGAGTTTAGTGCATTTAGACTGGGAGTTCCACTTTTAAAATGCCTATAAAATTGCTTTGGATCCCTAGGGATCCATCTCTCCTAATATCAGACATCTGAAATATTGACATCTATCTCTGATCTAATCTCTGAGAGCTCCAGAAAAATAAATTAAAAGCCCATGAAAAGAAATAGATATTTTTATGATGTTCTTAGGATGACACTTTTAGATAGTATGCACCAAACTGTTCTCTGGTCTCCAGTGGCTACCAAAAGTGCATGGATACTAGCCCAAGTGTAGATAACTGTGCTTTAGACGCCTATATTTACCCACAGGAATCCCATCCCAAATGTCCTCACATATGTTTAGTAACAACATAATAATGGTAACTTTCAACAAGGTTTTAATAGGAACTGATTCAGCTTCCTATAGGATGTCTTTTTCAGGTTTTTGTCATTACAGGAGCATCAGCCACCTTCAAATTCCTTGTCAAATGGATGCCTTGTGCAGGATGCA
The DNA here is from genome assembly GCA_013399115.1 of Anseranas semipalmata. Lineage (NCBI taxonomy): Eukaryota > Metazoa > Chordata > Aves > Anseriformes > Anseranatidae > Anseranas > Anseranas semipalmata. Next base: position 792,201 of record VXAA01005869.1, on the reverse strand, counting down.
CCCAACAAAGGCCACTAAATTCACATTTTATGAGGCCAGCAGGTGTCAGAAGGCATTGCCGTTTCTTCCAGTGGAGGTACTGCATATCATTTTCACAGCAAGGCTGTGATGTAGCTCAGGTGGTTTTGCAAACACAGCTCTTTTCTATGTGGAAGAACCAAAATCAACTTACCTCAAAAATGATCATGAAGTATCAGACCATCTGAAAACAGGTCAGAGGAAAGTCAGGCCTCATATTCATTCCTGCCTTCTGAGACCAAGTGTGGCAAAAGTTTCAGCATCATCCTTTTTCTTTTTTTCTTTTTTTTTTTCTTTTTTCTTTTTTTCCAATGGGGAATTATTTTGAAAATACCCATATTTTCAAATGAGCACCCAGCTCCTTAAACAAAGGTTATAAATTCTCCAGTGTGCCTCTTTCCTGTTAAGTTTTTCATTCTAAAGGAAATTCAAGTCTCCTCCTATATACCTGCTACAACATTAAAATTGCGTATGTATTTCAGATGGCAGTTAGACTTTAATGTTCATTAGACGCTACCAATTTACATCAACGTGGAGAAAAACTTCCATAACCTCATTGGGTGTGGGAAATATAACAGAAAAGATGCAATTGTTTGGAGGTTTTGTATGATAATACTTTCAGAGACAAAACAGTTCTCCTCTGAGCTTAAAAGCTATTGAAGAGATTTTCTTGACATACTCTGAAATGATTTATTGCAGGTCAGAGGGCAATCACGAGAGAAAAAGATCAATCACACAGGAAGAGATAAGTTTTTCCCTTGATCTCTTTCTCTCTCTCTCTCTCTCTCTTTCTTTTTTTTTTTTTTTTTTTTTTTCTTGAGCAAATAGTTCACTTGTAGGATTTTAAAGATTACTTCATAATTTTAATTTCTGCAGTGATCATATATTTAGGAGCTTGCTTAGTTAAATCAGTTTATATCAGAAGAGGCGAGTTCATTGTTCTGACTTTACAAAAGCAAAAATCCAGCCTATGCACTGTAGCAAATAGTCAGCTGAGATATTATTGTGAACACAGTAGTGTTAGTGACTGGTAAAAGTTCTCTGTGGGTGAAGAGAAAAATATAAACTAGTCTTCAGTATTTTGAAAACACAACCCAATGGGATTCTCATAGAGCTGCATATTATGGTCCCACATGCCACACCGATTCATCATGATTAATGTTATCACAGGCAATCCCAAGGGTTGCAGTAATGATTGGCCACTTTTCATGAAGAGCTGTGAAATGGCTTTTTTGCTCTGCAGGCTAGACACAGAAATCATTTAAGTGCACTAGATTGAGCAAAGCCGATTACCTTCATCTACAAAGCGTGCAAATGTTTTCTTTCTCTCTACTATTAACGAAGAACATTGTCCTTCTATTTCTCAGGGAATTAGCCATGCAGATCCTATTGCCTGTCAGGAGAATAGCATGGCAGATGCCTCAACAACCATGCTCAAAGATATCTCTACCTGATAATTTATATTTATCGTACTAGCATACTGCAAGTCTCATACAAACAGGGGATACAACAGTTTTGCATTCATTTCAATAACCACAACAATTGGGATTGCTTTTATTAACCAGATATTATCTGCATAGCTGTAGTGTCTGAAAGTCATGAACAGAACTGTAGGTGAATTCTGCAAGAGATAAAACCTCCTCCAAACTGCTTTGAACTCAAGTCCACAGAAGAGCCATGGTACTGGAGGTGTTACAGAAGTCACGACGATGACCTACCAGCCAGTGACAGAGACAGCCACATAATGGCTGGCTCTAGCAGTGAAGTAGGACTGATCTGGCAGCGTTGCTTCTGATTGTGCTTCTGATTTTCACTCTTTTTCCACATTAGATATCTGGTGCTATGTTCTTCCTGGCACAGGTCAGTTCTCAGGAATCACAGTTGAGGGTGTGTAAAGCAAGTTCTGGATACTCTGATGTGTAAACACTTTTCTAGAGATGGGTGCATGGTGAGATTCACCACACATGCTAATCAAGAGGGATGAGCTTCTGCACAAGCCTGGAGCCAGCCTCAAACTCTCCTCCCAGATCCATGGAGGATCCCCTTCGTTTTTGGCCCATACAACTGTCAGGTTAAGGAAGCAGAAATAAATTCATTGCTTTCACTCAGATGATCTGATACCAAATGTGTAAGCCTGGATTACTAAAACTACTTTATGCACCAAAATCCAATTTTTAGATACAGTGCCACTAAATTCTGCATTATTTTTGCCCTAGGTAATGTGTGGTACATACTTGTTGGCTTGAGTAACATCTGACATGGAATGAAATCACATCCTCGCCAAAAGTAAGAGCAAAAAATAGAGAATTGTTAAGCAAAACAGAATTTTAGCCAAAGGTTTCACTGACACTCATCCAGGAAGGATATCCAGGTCCACCCTGGCAGACTGGACATCCTCCAAAGAGCACAAGGCATTCTCCAAAGTGGCTGTTGGACTACTAGTACTAAGAGTCATGGTGTTAAATGTGGTTGCTTATAGTGTAGGCATATACACCTGAGCACATAACTCTTTGCTCCGTACAAAGCTGATGGAGAACTGATCAACAGAACGTATGCTCTTTAGTATGCAATATACCTCAGCCTATTTAGACCCTCCTAATCTGGTGAGTCAAATCTCACCCTGAACTCTGTTGGCTGCATAGACACACCTCCATGGACTGTCTGAGAAGCCTACAGCCAGCCAGCCACCTTGTCCATAGACACCCACCCTTGAAAACTGCTCTGATTTGAGTCCTGGTGAAAGATGGAAATAAACTGAATGGCCAAGTGGAAGGAAGACCACACGAATGCTGGTTTCCAAAAATTTGCTTCCCCCCCCACCCAAAAAAAAAAAAAAAAATCAAGGTTACCGTGTAACTAGAGGGAGAAGCTAGGAAGGATTGAACCAATACTTGTTAATGCTCTTCATATTTCTGTAACAAGATGGAAAAGGCATCCCATGAGTTTCCATTGTATAGTGTATCCACAATTGTGTTTACAGCCACTGCTCTCAGTGTCTTATTTTCTTCAAGATAAATCATTATAGCCTTCCAGGAATGTTTCTTATTACTAGTTTGTTTGTTTGATTGTTTTGTCTGCTGGGAAAGAGCTGAGTAAATAATTTATCCTCTCAGATTTTCAGTAATGAAATAAATAATTCAACATAAGCTAGTTAAAGACTTACCTCCTCCATCTCCTTCAGATCTCTTCTGAAACCTGGCTCTCTCCTAAACCTCACCTGTATTAATTACATGATTTACGAACCATCCAGGTTCATAGGCATTGGTCTTGCACTTGTATTTTTGCACTGTGTTTTTTCCAGACTGTCTATATATGAGTAACATATGTGTGCGACCAATTAGTTAAACTTGTCAGTAGAATGGAGCTATTTCTATCTCTTCCTGTTTTTTTGCAGCACGGGAAGGAAAACACCTGAGTCATTTGGTCATCCTGGACATTTGGGTCACTCTAACATGAGCCACCTTGGTCACCACAGTCAGATACACCACTCCTGTTATCTGGATCAAACTTCCCAGCTCCCAGTGGAGTGCAAAGCTTGAGAGCTCAGTCCAAATATCCTTGGACTCAGTGGAAGTAACACTGAACATATTGCATATAACCAAGAGCATTAGATTCAAGATGTGCTAAAATCAGCTCCACATTTGTGAAGATATAATATGTCATCAGAGAAGCTCCCTCTGTTTTTCTATTAGCCAGATTTGAAATTTATCATGCATTAGTTGCAGTTGTAATGAAACTACAGCAAAGTCTGTCCACATCCATCACCGATCATAATCTCTTGAATGTGGTGGTGCTGCTCTTTCATTGCCTGGCTTTTGGAACACTGAACATGTCCTTTGACAACACACTTACAGTGATCCAACCATTCCCCTTTGTGGATGATTTGTTAAGGGAAAATTGGAGACAATTTTTCAATATAAAATTATATTAATGTGTTTCCCTAGTATTGCTTGATGTACATCGGGTAGCAAGTGTGGAAACACCATGGGCTGGTGGGTGGTGAGGGAAGAGAGCAGACAGCCAAGTTAGCCACAGTCCAAGAGGAGCCCCTGCTGATCATTGGAGGGATTGCAGTGAGTACAGAGACGAAATTCAAGTTCTTGCCAAACCAGGCAGAGAAATTGTGTTAAAGAGAATTAAAAAGAAACAGAAGAAAAGAGGAAGGTTCAGAAACAGTTGGGAAATGAAAGACTAAAATGGATTCAGCCCAATATGCTTTCAATTTCAGTTGGTTTTGCAATTTTTTTTTATTCTTTGGAATATCTGAAAATTATTTTGTCCAAGTGCATTCTTTTAAAACCATAACCAAGAAAATATATGTGCTCCTGTGGTTCATCTTTATTCACCTCCATTAATCATCCGAGGTAACTATTACTCATCAGACAGACACAATAGACTGAAAGATTGACATGAACTTTTGGCGATTTCATACTGACTTTGGACAAGTAAAGAAAACATCACTTTTGTATAATGATTTCATTTCCTTGTTGTTTTATATATTGGTTGTTGAATAATCTGTATTACTCTTTCCCTTTCTTAATTCTAACGCGTCCTTTGTATTTCATTATAATTCTTCATGAACACATCAGAAAACTTCTGAGGGCAGATTTTCCCAGGCTTGCAAGCATGGAACTTGATCTTCCCTCTCAGATGGTCCTCCAGGAACTGCTAATTTTACATATAGGCAGCATAATCCTGATTCTATTTGCTTAGGACTTACACCATTCTGACAATGCAGATAAAATAGATTGGTTATGGGTTTATTCAGTCTGTCTGAAGACAAGGGGAGGACCAACTGTGCTTGCATTTTTAGTGCCTAAGATCAAAAATGAAATCTGTGCCACAGGAGAGAATAAAGCCTGGTTTCCTTTTCACAGGGCTCAGCTCCCCCATAGGGCCACAGGCAGCGTGTGACTCTTGTACATAAGGAACTGGCATATACCTGTGCAGTTCACAGATCTTGCAGTGCCTGAAGGATCTTCAAAGTACATTGATGGACTGGAAGCAGTGGTGTTTTTCAGCCTCCCCCACTTCTCAGAAGAGCTTCACACATACTTAGGTTTGTAATCCAGATGCAAAGAACCTCATCTTTTTATGTATGCACTTGCTTACATACAGTCTGCTCCATCTAAACTTCATTGTTCATACAAATCACATATACATAATGATGTAAATCATACCACTATCCGCTGATCAAAAGACTACACGATGCTTTCAGAAGTGCAGTGTATAGTTTAGGAAAAGCCATCAGGAAACTATAGTCAGTGAACATGGGGTTTGTAGCCACACATAAATGCACATAAACACATGCAACCTCACCAGCTCTTCTATTCAAAGCAGTCCATCTTAGAAAGGAATAAAGATGGACAGCAAAAGGCATCAAAACCTATATACAGTAGATAACAGTTTGAAATTAATTCCGATGCTTGATTTGAGGCCCAAGAAGTGTTAAAATTTACTAATAATCTGGGTAGAATGGCCAATAACATCTACAATTCATTATGCACCCTACCTACTGCCTGGAGACAAAAAAGTAGAGAAGATAGCCTGACCTCCTTGATATTTTTGCTAATGTGCAATCTATGACATTCAGTTTTTCCTGACACACAGCTATGGGACCTACTTTGTAAGATGTGTGCCGTGGCCTCACAGCCCCATCATCAAAATGGGGGACCTTTGCTGCTCACACTGCTCTTGCTGTGCATGCCCCTACTCAGATAAAGTAAAAGATAACGTTGCAGATGTGAAGCAGAGCACCTTTCTCTTGAGAGAAGAGGGATGTCTATGGGAAGAGAATATGTGCTACAACTTAGCCAGGATGCAGAAACTTGAGGTATCTGTTCTTCTGCAAAATGCAAAGAGATCTTTCATAAACATGTATAGGCAGAGCTCTTTTTTATCTCTGGCATGTTAGCTGGGAACTCCATCAAGTTTATACTTTCAGTGCCAGTCAGTGCAGAAAGAATGCTCCTGCTAAATCACTCTCCCCCTTCCAGAATCTCCTCCATTATTCCCCAGAGACCAGAGTCTTACCTCACTTGACTTAACTTAGATTTATATCTCCTGATGGTAGTGTGTGTGCAAACACATAAAGCTGATGGGGTTTAATAGCTCAAAATATTTTTTTCCAAAATGTATTTGATTGGCCACCTCATTGACTGCACACTACTCCAAACAACAGCATTAAAAAGATTCTCTGACTCTGCAAGGACTGGGGCATTCTGTTTCAGTGATGGTATTTTCTGCACCAAATCTTTTCAGGATTTTGCAGAGGTTACTACGCCATTTTTCTAAGGTTGGAACATACTGGTAAATTTCCACCAAAACAATCTAGGTTTGGGAGCTTTAAGTCAGGGAAGGAAAAATACCAAAATAAAATAAATTTACCTGTAAAATTATGCAAAAAAAAAAAATCAATTCATTTTTCATGCAGGCAAAATTAAAAAATAAATATTGAAAATTAAAATTAAAAGGTTTCATTGTAGAAAAACCTTGAAGTTTCACTAGAGAATTTTTCAGAATGATATACCATACTACTACTGCTTACGTATCACAAAACAACAGAAAAGCTAAAAGATATGGTCACTTTTCGATCTAGATTTTTCAACCAGTAAGACTAACCAGATAATCTTCCTTAGGTCAATGTCACGCATTTATATTGCAAATAATTACTCTGGTACTTCGTCATCACGTTTGAAATCAAACCAAATATCAACCTATCCTGGGACTGGAAGTCCCAACTTTCACCCAACACAGACACCAGTCAAGCACATCTGCCTGCACTTGTGTTCTCCAGCTTCTTGGACCTTTGCTGGAAAGGAAGAGCAGACTGATTCCTACTCAATACCAGCCAACCATGACCTCCCTTGTGACAATGGAGGTAGTACTTCCCTCGTGTCAAACTTACAGTTACAGAGAGGCATCTGTTAGAGAGGTCTGTCATGGCAAGCAGAGGTTAAGGCTAAGACCGGTAGGTAAAAGGTGAGATACAGAGGCCATTCTACTACGTAGGCAAATAGAGACATACTGAATGAGGCAACCTAGTGGGTTTTGAGCCCATGTTAAGATTGGCCAGCACAATATGATTGCCTGATTCATCTGAGACTGACGCAAAACACCAGCAGGCACCACATCTCACCAGAGATGAGGCATAATCCAAAGTTTCGACATAAATTTCAGAGGGTTTCTGCCCAAGGTAAGATGGGCATGCTTCAATGAGCCACCATCACAGTACAGAACAGAATGCTGAGGACAAGGAGATGAGTTGCACAACCTCAGGGCTCACTTCATGTAGCCAGAGTACAGTGGGAAGTAAAAGTGCCATTTTCATCTAGAAACTACTTTTCTTTACACTGCCGCTTGCTGATACAGCATTACACAAACTAAGCACTGACCAGAGCAAGAATGGCCTAGCTACCCAGAAGTGTCGATTAAGTCGTATGCTGTTGGAAAGTCTCAAGCAAACTGGAAAAGCGTGGACACAAAAAATGAGCAAACTGTCTCAGAAAGTCAGATCTGAGATAAGTGTAAAAGGCCTGGGAGGGGGAAGTCTCTGGAGGTGGGTGCACACTCACATTGCTACTAATAACAACAGTACAGCTGTTCTTTGTTCTCGTTGAAGTATGAAGAAAGTATGTTTGTGGATAAATGTAATTATGTACAACTCCAGCTGTTTAAAAAGGAACTTCAGCTACCCTGCATATTCTCAACATATTATTCCTTATAAAACAGCTGAACCTGGACATCCTTACCCAAAGGAGAGCCAGTAAGAGAGCTAGTCAAACAAATGTGAATTAAGGTCACCTTAACTCTGAATAGGAGCTTCTGTCCTGGCTTTTAGTTCCACTTAACAAATCCATTTCTGCTTCAGACCTTTCTCAGGCTTAGATTCATCTCCTGATCTCCTGGTATCCTGTGGTCAGGGTGGAGATAGGAAGAGCTCATTAACTCCAGTGAGTGAAATGCCATTGAACCACAGCATTCTTTATCCTATTTGTCCAAATTTAGAAACGCCCAGGGATGTACAGTGAACCAGGTCCAGATTTATCCTAATGCAAGCTCTATGTTAACTTGTAAATGGGTGACCCTTGCTCACTTTGCTTGTGTATGATCAACAGCTTTGGTTTCCAGGCAGATGTAGGCATGTGAGTTTTTCTCATGACCCACTACTTGTTTATGGTATTAGAAATGCATTATGCATGTATTATATCTCAAAATGAGTCTGAACTCTCACAACCTCCTTAACCCTGCTAAACAGTTATTTGCTTGAGAGCATTTCATTCTCTCCAACTTCTGCCTGCACAGAGCTGAATAAAGAAGCAAATACCCAAAACTCAGAAGAAACAATAAATTTATAATGACCTTCAAGTGAGTTCACCCTAGCCCTAGCAGAGTGACCTGGCCCCTCAATGCCCAGGGACTGGAGCCAGACCAGGCAGAGGTGTGGGGTTACCTCAGCATCCCCTTATTTCCCTGATTTCAGCTCAGCACAGGGCAGGGGAAGCCCTTTGGTTTCAGGCCCAAAAAGATGCCATGACAAAGGTGCAACACCAAGCACCTTCATGTCCATTCCTACACTCAGTTGCTCCATACATAAAGCCTGGCACAGCTTTAATTACAGACTCGCAGTACAGGTGATGAGATACAGAAAAACAAAGTGCGTAACTGTGAAAGGCAGGGATGTAGGACTGGGAGTTCACAGGCAAAAAGCTGTGAAGGTGACGAATATCGCAGATCAATATGTTTGTCATTAACACTTCCAGCAGCACAACAAACCTTCGCCCAAGGCCCTTTTTCTGTGGGAGAGGTGCCCTTTATCATGGGCTGGAACCACACTTTAGTTGCCTTACAACACCCTCTCTAAAAACTTATTCAGGTGCTCACCACCTTTGTGAATCTTATACTCTATCAGCCTATTTATTTCATACATGGAGACAAACCAGTGAAAATCTGAAAAAGCTGACCAACACCTTGCAAACACAGGGTAAACATACAAACAAGGAAACACATACTACACAAGAAAATCCTTCTCTTGGTACTGGCAGATTTTTGTCATTTTATTTAAAAAATTCTGGGAACAAGCATGCAATATGCTGAATTTGCAACTCTAAAAGGTACCAGAGGTGGAGGTAATTACAAATGAGTTGCACCTAGGAACAGAAGGAAAAAAACAAAAAACAAAAAAAAACAGAACTAAGACCATGGAGCTGAGAAGTCCCAAACAGCTCTGACCCTGTCAACCCACACTAACAAATTGGATCAAGCTTCATGATTGTCCCTTCATGAAGGCAAGCAAAGACACCAAAAAGGGTGACTAAAGGCAGCCTTTTCATTGGAGAAACACAAACCTTGTTTGGTAATATTCATATAAATGAAGATCAAGCTAGTGATAAGATCATGATCAAGACATCTGAAAAATGTCATTGTTCTAGACAGAATGAAATTTTTGTGAGAGATCTTATGATGATGACAATATATCACATGGGAACTCAAAAAGATGGGAAAAAAAGGATGTTGAGGATTTGAGAACAGAGTTGTGACTGTTGAACCAACTGTGTTATTTGGAAGGCTTATGGAATCCTTAATTTGAGGTCAAAAATGTAATGGAGAGCCAAAACCAAGAGCAAAATTGCAGAAAAAGATTCTGAATTCAATTTGGAAAAGGCAATTAAAGCATAAGTGGAGAATATCACTTGCAGATTGAAAGCTCTGAAGGAAAGCAGGTCTCATTCCGTGGATTGAGTTACTCAAAGGAGCAAGTTGAAGAAAACTGAAAGCTCAAAAAAGAACAGGCAAGCTGCATACAAAAGTTTGAAGGAAGGAGCATGAAAGACTTCACAAAAAGTGGAAGAAAACACAGACCAAATTGATATCTAGACTTCAGACAGAGCTGTTATATATTGTAACAAGCAAAATAATTTTGCAAAAGCCCACTGAAAAGGCAGAATTTACCGAAATTGGTGTAATATTACCTCTACTTAAGCAAGCATAATTTATTGTGGGAAAGAATCAAAAACTATCAAAATGGAGCAAATCTTCACCTCTAACACTGCCATATCCCTTGTTAGTTTTAGTTTGAGTGTCACTGTGCAGATCAGTGTGATACCTGATTTATGATAAAGGGTGTGAAGACAGAACCAGTCCCACCAATGATCAGCTCAGACAGGGACAAGTCACTCATAAAGAGATGGCATGTAAGTGTGATGGGACACTCACCAGGCTGGAGCGGTGGAACTGCCCAGACCCTTCCCTGCAAGTGTACTACCCAAAAAACAATATCTTTGTTTGACTAAAACAAAGTTGCTGACTTTGCTTGAATAAAAGCTTCATTTTTAAAATTAAGAAAACTCACCTTGGATGGAAGAAGCAATGCTTACACACAAGCATCTCCTGGCCATGCCCGCTGCTCTTCCAGGGGTCTCTAGTGAGGTTCTTCTGTTCCTTCCTGAGGCCTAACCAGACTCATCACAGTCTTGGAACATGCTGTGGTCTTCAAAACGCCACAGCCTCTGTATCCATCTGTGCCCTGGGTTGCTCCCAAAGGAAAGGAGAAGGAAGGGGTCCAGGGGTGGGAACCACATTCAGCCAGTCTCCTCAGTAGATCACAAGCATATCTCTGAAAGTCAAACGAAAACAAACACCTCTGTCACCATGGCATATAAGTTGAGGTAAAACATGATCTTTAAAAGATGAGGTTTGCATTTACTTTGGGAGGAGTACCTGAAACATAGCACAATGTCCCTGGAAGAGTGCAGATCATAATAGGACTACAGAGAAAGAGAAAGAGAAAGAGGAAAAGGAAAAGGAAAAGGAAAAGGAAAAGGAAAAGGAAAAGGAAAAGGAAAAGGAAAAGTTGAGATAAAGAAAAGAGAGAAGTAGATTAAAATATGGAAATTACAAAAGAAAACTCAAAATGTCCAGGATATAGACCAATTCCATAAAGAAAACAATGCAGACTAAAATGCTCTGAATAATGCTGTAAAGACGAGGCAGTTTAAAAAGACCAGAATAGTCAGAAAAAAATCTAAGCAACGGTCTAAAATGATAACAGTAGAAACTTTAAATCCACAATCCAATACTTATATCAATTCATTTGTATATACTGGGAAAAAAAAAACTACTTATGCATTCTAGATTATTACCCTTTTTATCCACAAACAGCATTATTAAAGCATACAACCACTAAGCACACAATCTCATATCTAAAATCTTTCTTTGTGATCCACAGCATACCAGCTGCAGTAATAATGGGTCACAGACCACGGCTGGTATGACTGTTCTGAAAAATTTTAATTTAAAAAATAGCATTTTATATCTACATATTATATCTACATATCTATATTTAATATTTATATTATATTGTTGCTGAAAAAGGAGGGAAGGAAGGAAGGAAGGAAGGAAGGAAGGAAGGACGGA
>VXAA01005869.1:644590-780743 GCA_013399115.1 Anseranas semipalmata | reverse complement strand
AAGGAAGGAAGGAAGGAAGGAAGGAAGGAAGGAAGGAAGGAAGGAAAGAAGGAAGGAAGGAAGGAAGGAAGGAGAAGAAAAGAAAAAAACAAAAGCACAAATACACTGTTAACAGGGTGCCTAAAAGAGATGAAGAGTCAAATCCAGACCTTTATTTGAAGATGCTTAATTTCAGAGCAGTACCCTCTGAACAGGGCTGCCACCTGCAGAGAACACTTCAGCCCAGACTGGTAGATTATTTTAGGTAGTAATGTTAAATGCTGGGACATTTTTATGAAAAAAAAAAAAAAAAAAGCATACCAGAAAATCTACTGTGATAATGGATAATATGAATTTAATGGGGCCACAGGACACTAGACTAGTACATTACAGCAGAGGACAATAGTCTCTCGTGAAGTAGGCTCCCTCCCATGAGGTGATTGCTAATGGAAGACAGACCTACAGCTTCCATAACAAAAAGAAAGAGGGGAAAAAAAATGAGCCTGAACCCTTGATATCAAAACCTGAATCAACAGAAGCGAGAAATAAGGTGAGGGAAGGCACTATGCTGAGCAAAACAAAGCTAAAACTCACGAAATGCTTCAGACAACTGCAGGACTGAGGTGGTCAACATGGAGATTGCTAGGGACCCTGTGAATCCTCATTATAAATGCCTATTTTTTTCTCTGAGTGAGGGGAGTTGTTCAAGTAATTGGATCTTTAGGAAGCTCGAGATAAAATATGACACACTCCCTCCCAGCACATTTGAGTTGAAACCAGCTGTCGAGGGAGTCAGCACTGATGTCAGTGGCTTGAACAGCATACAAAGATCCCCTGTCCTTCCTTGCAAGCGCTTTCCTACAATGCCTTTTTGCCAAACCTTTGTTGCTTTAAAGAATCATCATAGTTCTACACTCCAGCCCCAAATTCTCCGTACTTCTGTCCTAAAACCACTTCCCCTCCATGGTCCAAGCCTCTCCTTTTTTACATCTCTTCACTCCTTTGCTTTCCACAGACATCTGGGACACTTACAAGCCACACGTTCTGTTTCCTTCCAGGCAGTAGGGACAATGAGGACCTGCTCCTGCTGTGGGTTACCCTGTTAATGCTTTTGGCAGGGCTTTACACAGTACATGTAAGTTCTTGGTCCAGCTGATACCATATTCTGATTCCTACATGACGTTATATGTCATGTTTCCAAATTTTTGAATGTATCAAAAATATAAGATAAAAATGCACCCTGTACCCAGAAAAGAAATAATATTTAGGTTACAAAGTAAATACATGCTGGAATAAAAGTCACGTGCCCAGCCACTTTTTGCAAATTTTACAGATTTACTTTTAAATACATAGTGACCTCAGCCGGCTTTTCCCATGTTCATTCAGTGCACAAGACAAAACTGGTTTGCTGCAGATGCTGCCTCAGCTGTAAGTGGAGGTGCAAGGAGCTGTACTCCAAAAGCATTCAATATGCCAAGGGCTCTGAAAACCCATGGCCTGTAATTAGTGACTATTGAGTCTCTCCATACCACCAAAAATGGGAATAATAGCTTAACTTCATCTCTTGGCATCAGTGAGAAAATATTTTCTTTAGAGTTGGCATAACATTTGGCTGCTGCCATGATGGAAAATCTCTTGGAAAATGAGCGATGCTGCCCTTGGAGGACGGTTTGTGCAGGCCTCTTAAGTGACACACAAACCTCCCACGCTGACTGTGCTGAGCAGCCCAGTAGTAAATGAACACTGTCCATAGGGGCCCCAAGAGAAGCAGGAGTCTGTGATCACATCATTAAGGACTAATTTGTTCATATAAAGCAACCAAGTTGGGGCTGCCTGGAAAACTTTGCTTATCTCCTAATTTTGCGGCACTTAAATTTGCCACCATGATAAGGTCCTTTCAATACTTGTGAAAGAGACTGTTTCAGAGGTTTAACAAATACCACAAGAAACATTTCTGAACAACTGTGTGACCTGGTCACGGGTCTCATTTGTCAGAGATGATGACCGGTAGCTCCTTCTTTGTCTAATGGGTGTCCCAGGGGTTGAGATATGACCAGCAGCAGAGAAGCAGGCGTACCCCTGTACAACACTAAGCAACTGCTCCTTGCATTGGAGTTGTACACAGTAATCGCCTGGGGAGGCTGCCTGGGGGGTCCCAGATCACTTGAAATGAAGGATATTTCCCCCTTCAAATGGAAGGGGAAAGAGACGAAGAGGCATGATGTGTTTACTTTAGCTTAGGCCTGGAAGAAAAAACAAGGATTAAGTCTACTTCCATTTCAACTCATCACTGAGTGGAAAAATTGGGTATTTTTAAATGGTTATCTAGGTTTATTATAAAGCCATTTTAAGGGATGCTTTACAGTTACCTACATATGATTAAACCAAGACTAAGAAATTTTATTCACCTTGTTCCTGTAATGTTGGCTATACTCTGAAGTCTGAACAGAGATTAATCTGAGTAAGACAGCTTTAAGGACACACAACAAGTGAGAAACAGTCCTCTGATATGATACGGAGGGTCAAATAACAGCTGAGAGGGAGCTGAGAGTATTAAACACGAGGTTATGATGAAGTGAAGATAAATAAAGATATCTGTTTATCTAAAGCAGCAGCTTTTCTGTACATGCAGATACCACAAATCTGAATCTTCACTGCTCTGCAATTTATTTTCACCTGTGATAAGGTGGGTGTAGCATACTGAGTTGGTAATAATTTACAGCCACTTTGAAAGGGTGTAAGAGATGAGTGTAAATGATTGCCAGGAACCAGGGTGTAGTGAGAGATGCATTGACCAGCTTCCAGCACTAGAAATAGCTCTTTTTTTCTTTGTATTTAATAACTTCCCAGAGGGAAACACTCATTTTTAGTCCTGGGCAAACACATTTTAAAGTTATGATATTATTATGTATCAAAAAGCTATTTTGCATCATTTATTATTTATTCACTGAGGCCTTGAGAGCACTTGAGTTTCATCCATGCATGCAGAAAAGATACAACCCAGTCCCAAGAAATTTATTAGCCAAGACATTTGCTATAACTAAACTTGCGTCAGATTTACTTAACAGATTTCTAAATTGATTTAAATGGTGCAAACCTTTCTGCAGACAATGTAAACCTAGTTTAAATGTTACTTAGAGAAATTTAGTATCCATAGATTACTGACTAAAATCAAGTAAACTGAACTGAGACTTTCAAATTTAAGATGTTTATTATTGTTAGAGTGGAGAAATATCTGGCATGTGTAAGCGAATTGCATGAAAAACTTTTCAAAGACATCAATTCTCTAAAAAGATCGGTTTTGAAAGAAGAGATTATTTTTTTTTTGTCTAGAAAACCTCTTGAAGAACATTAACCAGCTTTTATCCTACCATTTTGCTGCCTGACTTTATACTTAGCTGCAGCTGCCTATGTTTTTATAATGTGTTAATAAATCTACTCATACTATTTTTAAATCATTTGTCAGAGAAATGCTTTCTCATTCAGGCCATGAAGACCAAATCTGTCTGGGAAGTACTTGGCTGCTGTACAGATGGGCACTGTAGAAAACCCCTTGATAAAGATAGCTGATTGTGCTGTAACCGAAAATAGTTTCTGCTTGTATTAAGGATATACACTGCGTGGAAAATCTGACAGCGAAAAGGTGCTCTGCACCTGTGCCTGGTGCTAATCAGAGCCAAGCCAGAAGTGGCTTGCAGCCTCACAGCCTCTCTACTGCTCTTCTTTATATACAAATTCAGGTACAGCTGAATCCCTACGTAGAAGTGGGATGGGCTAGACACCCCCATGAAGTCCCTTCAGGCCTTGATTTCTATTGCTTTACACTGGGAAATTGAACTTTCTTAAGAGAAAAGACATGGGGGGCAGAGAGGGTGAAAGAAAGAGGATGGGGGAGTAGCCAAAGCAGCAGAGTACCAAGGATGGCTGAAGGCACAAGAAAGATGGGGTAAAACTTCACCAAGGTGACAGCCTCTTCTGCACTGCCTACAGGCTCTGGCCAAGATGGCTGGAAATTATGTCTGTCTTTTGAAAAGGGGAGATGAGATCTATAGACCTTCCCCAAAATTCACTGCTCACTGCAGTAGCCCAGAGAAGCCCATCTGTGGGTAGCTGAGCCTTCCCTTGCAGCCTGAATGTCTTAGTCTTCTTCAGCACATGCAGCTTTTTTTTTTTTTTCCCTAGGAATTGGAGTCGTAAGCCTTTCCACCACAATCAAGTTCAAAGTTGCAAACTGCCAGTGGGTGGGTGGGTGAGAAATACCATCTCCTGCTAGTACGCAGACATGGGGACCAGCACATTTGTGTTTAGTCTAACCTTAGTCTGCCTCTTGAGAATAAGATTTGTAGACCTAGATCAGATAATTTAAGAGCAGTTTAATAGACTCCTCTTTCCATTAGACAAACGACTAAGTGCTTAGGTGAAAATTATATCATTAGAAAACAACTGTATCAAATAAAATATCTGCAAGTTAGAATTTAAACAGCAAAAAGGAACTATAAATGTTTAATTTGAAGAGGCAGGGTTCAGAAAGTCCTTACAGAGACATTCTGGCCTGATTGTTCTCAGTGTCTCTGTCAGTGCTCCCTTCCAGCTGTGACACCAGGAGCCACTGCATTAAGCCCAGGCACTGCTGATGGAGAAGGGGGTCCCCAGCACCAGCTCCAGGTTCCCCGCTCAGAGCCACAGCCACTGGGTTGTATGGTATTGCTCACAGTCTTTCTCTCCTTGGGGACCTGTGACTCTTGCACTCCCATTGAGGGATTCAGAATGCAGCTTGTACCCAGTCTTGCTGCAAATGCCCTCCAGGCGTGCTGGGTACATGTTCTCCTGAGACATGAGAAGAAAAGATCCCAATACCCCATGATGCATGTATGAGAGTGACTGGCTGTGAGTCTCAGCCACTTGGTCCCATGTGAGTTTACATGGCAAAAAGGCACTAACTGGTGAAATAGCTCAAAAACCAGCCACAGTCAGGGCTGTGTGAACTGTGAAATGACACAATTCTGCATGTGTTCATAGTATATTTTATCTGTGTATCTCCAAAAGCTTTCTACATTCTGATTACAGGAACGAAAATGGATCTGGCCCTCACTCCCAGGTTTACAGAGGGGCCAGTGCATTTATGGAGTGAACACCAGTTTATGTGGGCATGAGAAATGACACCCTTGGTATCAAGGGCTTCCTACCGAACAAGGAATATTGCAGCTAAAGTAAGTATTCAACTGACTTACAGCAATGGCCAAACAAATGATCAGCTCCCCTGGGTTCACACTATCTGCCTCTTTGCATTTCCATACTAAGGGACTGATCTTGCTTCCATTAAGAAAGATGGAAACACTCCAAGTGCTTTTGGTGGGAGCATACGCCTGCCTCTATACACTTCAGCCTCCTGGGGTGTATATATTGTAGCCTGTATTCAAGCTACGTGCCTGTATGTATTTCCTATGCAATTTCAGCTTTTATAAACCTCTGGAGTTTGCAGCTTTGTCAGCAATGACAATGACGAATTTTGTTCCAACTGGTGTGTTCCCAGGGAAAGTTTTGGTTTTAAAGAAATGTCACTTCCCAGTGAAAAAAAAAAAAATTGATCCGCTGAAAAATTCTTCACTGGTTCTGTGTTTTGAGTTAATTCAAAGGTTACTCTTGCCTTCAGGTGCTTTGCACACTCAGGAAATATTGAATCAAAACACCTGAAAATACTATAGTGACCATACATTTCAGTCCATCTTCTGGTGGAGTTGAAATACACCATTGTGGGTCCCCATTCCAGCTGGAAAGGGACAACAAACTGTCTCTCGTCATTTGTTCTTGCTCATCTTGCACAGAGTTGTAGTACAGGCTTGCAGTTCCTTTTCTGGCCTCTTTTTGGGACAGAAGATAGCAATCTTTGGAAGGTCCTCTACACATACTGCTTCAGCTCTGGCAATTTCCTCAATATAAACTGCAAACACCTATAAGTGGCCTACAAAGTTTAAAGAGTAATTCAAATAGCTTCTTCTGGATTTGCATATATTCTTTATTTTGGCTTCTTCTACTTATGCTATTCACTCCTCCATGCATTTCCCAGTCTTTGGATACTAACATATAGCATATGTTCCCCATTTAGCTCTTCCTTAATTCTTGTTGGCATCGTGTTTGTGACAGAGGAGGAGCAAAACAGTTCCTTTGAGAGAAAATATTTGTTTGCAAAAACAAACTTCTTTATATTTGTATGTGAAAACATGCAGATTTTGAGATGTGTGTTAACAAGAAGTATGTCTTTTGTGACCATTCAAGATGTAAAGCAAAGTTCATGTTTTAATGGATCTTACCTAATAAAAATAAAGAAGTGCATATGCTAAGGTGTGTTTATAGTCTTAAACTACTTGTATGTTTCACATGCATAGAACCAATTGACTCCTACAATGGCATTGGAATCACAAAGATGCAAGAAAACAACATTTTATAACAAATTGCCTTGCCAACAACTGAAAAGTTTTTGGAAAATGTTTTTAGCTAACATTTCAATTTCCATCACCGTTTTGCAAAATACAGCTCAATATCTGTAAGTCCCACACTGCATAAGCCTGTCTTGATGCTTCCAGACAGGTAGGACCAGGAATATAAGGAGAAAACAATGCACACTATGTAAGACTTGTAAATCTCACCCAGTAGAAGGAGGACACATATTCAAGACCACAAACCTGGGAACAGAAAAAAATAGACAAAGATCCACCGCCACCACCAAGTGAGAAAATGAGACAGGAAGAGTTTAGAGTAGGTTTGCGGGTCTTTTTGTCAATGGTCACGAGAGCATACCATTAAAGTCAACACCGATGACTGCAAGGTTTTGCCATATCCTATAATGGAAGCTGATACAGACCAGACCTGGAATATTTTTGTCAGTCAATAACATCCCAGGAGTTGCAGGTGCTCTATTGCTTCCCAGAATTTGTCCAAAAATTACAACATCCTCTTGCATTCATTTCAGAGGACGTCTGTGCTGGTAAAAATGCAAAGGAAGCATCATATGCACAGATATATGAACTGCCTTCTTTCCCAGGATTAGAAAACACTCTGGAAACGTCATGGTTTTAGCTGCTGCAGAAAGTCCAATGGGACTGATATCAGAGATCTTTGTAGAAGATGCTGGTGGGGAAGAGGCCTATGAGTCAGTCTCACTTCAACCCTCTCGTCTTTACAATGTTTCTTGATGCCAAGCCAAGGGGTGGTGGTGGTGGTGAAGGGGTGGGGGGGGGTCTCTTCAGGGGGAGTGAAGGGGACAGCAAGCTCTTAATTCAGTTAACGATTGCAGGAAGTGGTTTGTCAGTTTAGAGGTAGTCCCTGCTCAAAGCCAGTGCCCTTCTCAGAAATGAACTTGCAGTTCTCTAAAGATAGATTGCGCAAAACACCAGGGGGCCCTCGGGAACCTGCAGCCACAATTCCCCAGGCAAGGAGCTCCAGAACAGCAGTGAAATGCCCCCCTCGTGCAGCTGCTCTGTGGACTAAACTAACGCTCAGTGGAGCGGGTCTCTTATGCAAGTTCTCAGGTTTCATATCCGCAGCGACCAAATTTTGTTAAAAATGTGACAGCTACTCCTGTCATTTTTTTTCCCATGAAATTTTAACCGTAACTTCAAACTGCACATGTATTGTCTGCCTCTCAGGGGTGGCAAAGGGAGGTCTGCATAAAGCAGAGGGCTTCTCTGTAGTTGCCAGCTTTGGCACTGAAGGGTCAGGTCACTGATGAGACATGAGACTCACTTGGCACAACTCACAGATGAGACACGAGAGTTTGCAAACTACAGCAAACAATTGATCCTCTAGGTGATGTTCAGAGCAGTCTAGTCATGCAAGGTGGTAAGGTAGGATTCAGTTGGATGTAACTGCAATGAAAGAGATAATTGGGAGTGAAAGATGGCACTTCAAAGAATAACTCCCGGGTTGCCCTGGAGCAATAGTGAGGATCTGATCAATGTAACTATAGAGTATTATGGTGTCCCTTCCACACTCCCAGGAACCATATAAAAATCCCTTTCATCAGAGCCTCTAACACATCCTGTAACACCTTATTTTTCCACCCATAAGGAACCAATCAAGCTAATCCATCTGAATGACACCATTTTGCACTGGGGTAAATCTGGATTATCTGTGGTGATGTTGACAGATTGACTCAGAACTTAACATCCTTGCAACTGGAGAACAGAATCTTTGCCTTATTTTCAACCCAACGGTCCTTAGTTAATATATGTTCCTTTTGTTAAGCAAAACCACAGAAACTGGCACAAAGGTGAATTGAGTGCTCCATATAACCCAATATCCCACCCTTGACAGAAGTAACTACTTCAAGAGAAGACATCTTAGAGTAGGTCCACCCTTCTCCATAACTGCAGGCCAGACCCGGCCACACATCATGCAACACAACAGTGTTATTGGGAGCATTATAGTCCCTTTGCCATCCCTACTACCACCTCGACATGCATGTCTCTGTCCTAAGGCGCAACAGCAACAGGCTGGATGTCTCTTCCTCAGCAGTGGTGGTTGTATCTCAAGAGAGGAGCATGTCAGTCCATCATGATCCTGTCACTGTGTCTCTCCAGAATGACTTCAGCAGTGACAGCTTGTTTGTTATTTTCTCCCACAGAGTTTTTACCCTATTGTAAGCCAAACACTTCAGGCAAAAAAATAAATAAATAAATAAAAATAAAAACCAACCAGCACTGTGTTTTTTTCTGCTTGGGAATTGTTTTTTGTTTGGTTTTTAGTTTTTTGGTTTGTTTTGGTTTGGTTTTTTTACCAGTATGACCTCAAGCACTGTATGGCAGAGAGGGATGGGCTTATTTTCAGGTGTTTTAGACAGAAAGATCACAAAGCATGGTGATAGCCCTTCCTCACACAGCTCAGGCTGGAGTACAGTGAACACACCTTGCTGTGCAGACACATTTTGTGTTGCACTGGGACAAATCCACAGCTCTCTTCCACAGCCTACTGCAGGTTTCTGCTGAAGGCAGAGTTCACCCTAAAAACACTGCTCCATAATGGAAGGGATCATCTTCTGAATTCTTGGTTTCAGGTTGGTGGGAGCATGTTCATCTGACTTGTTTCATCTCTAAAGGTGATATACCTCCCTAATTGTTCACTGTCCTGATTCATTACTTGATGGGGACCATATTGATTTATTCCTCCTTGTTTTGTGAGCTGTGGCTTGACCTGATCTCCTGCGGCAGCAGCTTCATGAGGTCTCCCTTTCCCCTGCCTACTAAGGCTAGTAGAGCTATGCAGACATGGCAGCAGGAACCTACTTGGTGAATTCTACAAGGAAAAACAGAAAGTGTAAAAAAAAAAAAAAAAAAAAAAGTGTCCAAAAATATACAACAGCAATCAATTCACTTTGGATATTCCACAAAAAAAAATAATAAAGTAAGGGTTCCACTGGCTTATTAAAATAACTTTTCTCCATGGAAAGCCTACCCTCTCCTGACCTCTGGCACCTCCAGAGCCAATGTGCATTTATCGTGTTATATCTTTCTTCTTGAAGCATATAGCCTTAGCTGAAAGTGCCCTCCTCATATGAAGGTCCTTCCCTCTGCCTTTCTGCTTGTTTTCGTGTAAACAAGTGACACAGGCAAGGAAACCGCTAAGTGACCTACTGATGACAGCTGCCCTCTCTCCCTCCCCTCTTCCTACACACGGGGGCACTGGCAGACCTTTCCTCTTCCATGCCCTGAGCAGTGGCTCCAACTCTCCTGGCAGCACCTGCAGATGAGCAGTACTTAGTTACATGGGATCTCACAGCAGGGAGATGCCACAGCCCCTTTCCACCTGGAGGAACCCCCTGGTGAAAAATATTCAAAGGGGTGACATAACATCTCAGTAGCCTCCCAGGACCAAATGCCTCCCATGTTGTGACTGGGCTCTCCGTCAGCACAGGAGCTTGTTCCAACTTTGGGAAAGAAGGTGGTCTGAAATGGTGATGGCACACTCAGGACCACAAGCACCCAGGTAGGTTGTCTCTGGTAGCAGTACTGTGGTTGCTTCCCAAAATGTTGTTGCTCAAAGACTCTACGCATGTGTGTAAGTGCTCCACAGACCGGTGCGACACAGTGCAAAATGCAGCTGGCAGATGTGTCCTTGAATCATTGGCTTGCTTGCTACCAAACCCTCCCCGTGTACCTCCCGCATCCTTTTAATGGAAAACATTAGCTTTCAGAACTCATGATCGTGTATCGACCCACAGGGGAAGGGAGTCTGCTGTGCTCCCCAGTGGATGAATCAGACTAACGAATGAGTGGGCTCTGTCTTCCCAGCTTCCACTTTCCCACTTATGGCCTGTTCTTGTGTTCCTCACTTAATGTTAAATTCCCACACTGGGCCCTTCTTGTGTAATTTAGATGGAGATTTTCTCCCCTCTCTTTTCCCTCCCTCCCCTCCGCCCCCCGCATCCTCTGTACAACAGAGCTGGCCACACAGCAACAGAGGAAATGAACAACATCTGGTGAGATTGATTCCTCGTTCTTGTAAGCAGTGAGTTAACAGCTGTGTCAGGCATTTCATCCAGCTCTGGAATAGGAAAGAAATCAATCATGCATTCCCCTTTACCACACCTCCTCGTTCTGGCATCTGCACTGGTCCTGCAAGATAATTGCCTGATTCACTTTCCTGAAAATACACTGGAATCCCACCCTTTGTACAGAGGACACTCCTTGATGTAAATATAATGATTCCTTTAAAATGCAGAAGAGTTTTTTTTAAAAAAAAAAAAAAAAGAAAAAAGAAAAGAAAGAAAAAACAGATCAGAGCACTTAAGCACATGTCCACCTTAAAGAAAAGGAGCTCATTAGATTTAATAAAGCTATGCATGAACTTATATGTGGATTGAAAAAGCAGGATTTTTTCCTATGCATTTAGATGCCTGATATCTATTGTATTCTACTGCTCTTGGTAGTACTTAGGCACTTAGAAAAACTGCTTTTAAGCTCCTAGGCATAGGCATTAGTTGTACCACCATGCACAATGACACCATAATGGTGGCAACATATTTTCTTGGACTAAAACCTTAATGCTGACAGCTCTGGAAGTCAGACCATGGGGATAGATGAGATCCAAGGCAGTAGTGGCCATAGGATGAGCAGTAGCCTTAGCAGTAGAAGGGTAATTTACTTATAATTTAAGGGTGCCTGAGCCAGCTTTGGAGTTAAGGATTAATCTCCTTCTTTGTGAGTGTTCCTGCTGACACTGCCAAGGAGCTGCCAACTATCCTCAATTACCTGGGCAGTTTCTGTGGTGTAGGCATCCTACCACTAAGAACTCGGTGAAGATCCACTACCAAGGCTTCAGTAATAATTACTGTCCCACAACCTCAGCTGTGACCACAGAAAATACAGCACAGCTCAGGAAGGAGGATTCAAAGGTAGTTTTTAGCAGAGTCTGGGACAACTGGGCATCTGGTGAATTTTTCCTGTCCCACAGCTGCTCATGCTAATGGTTTTGTAGATAAGCCAGCAGCAAAGAGCCCCAAGCAGGGACCATCTTTGTTTTGGGGTGCCATTCACAGGCATGCTGGTTTTGATTCAATTTCGTTGGGATCTGGGCAAAAAGTAAAGCCTAAGCTCTCTAGAAAGAGATGCCTGATTATGATCAATCTGCCCAAGTATTTGGACTATAATCAAAGCCAAAACTTGGACCCCTCTGGCAGATCAACAGTCTGGCTGACTGACTGTTCTGGCTACCAAAGTGCTTTCCCAGGAGCCCTTCAGAGTTGTGGTCCCCACCTCCAGGTCTCCAGAGATGTTTCATGAGGACCCTACAGCATTAGCCACGACCAGGAGAAACTGAAAAGCAAAGCGCAATGCTGAGAAGGACAACACTGTATGATATTGCATTTGGCTCACTATCTTGCACAATATTGCTAACACTGGAAACAGCTAACTTAAGAAAATAAGAAAGTAAAAAGAACTTTTTTTTTAACCTCAAGTATTGTCAGAGGCATCTCGTGCTCCCAAGCCAGGTCAGTGGACAGTGAATTTTTCAATTTTTCCTAAAAAGCTGAGCAGTAGTGAAAACACAACTGCTATGAAGTAAAATGTAGGATGTATCATATCTTCCTTTTTTTGCCAGCTATATTCATAAGACAAAAGTCCTCTTCTCAAACCAGTTAGATTCACTACTGTAAAATGGAATTGAGAATTTGGAAGCAGAGGCAGAAAGCAACCTAAGAGAAAGTGGGAAGTGGCCAATAAAAGACATATGTAATCAAGGGAAGCAAGCTATCGTGCTAGGGGTTTTCTTGGGGTTGAAGATTTTCCAATAAGCAATGTAACAGAACAGATTTATGATTTCACCATAAAGTTACATGATACTATTTAATGAATTAAACATTCGCATACAGGTTCAGAGAAAATATTACTGACTGGGTGAGCATAAAAGCATTGGGACATTCTTCATGTTTATTACTCATGAAAAGCTAAAGAAAGAAAGCAATCACAATAGCAATGAAACATACTTTTCCACCCACATAGCATCTGATCAAATATTCACAGATGGAATTTATATAGGGGTTGATGGTAGTTTTTTTAAGCTGCAGTTGTAAGCTAGGTTCTGCTAAAATCCAAATATACACATATATCTCAGGTATTCATAAGAGTCCTATTACCATAATAATTGAGCACTTCTCCTCTTTCAATGTATTTATCCTCACAACATCCTTGTAAGGGAAGATGGGCTACCATTCCCAGTGATGAGATGGGAACTAAGGCACAGAGGGGCTCTGGGCAATAAAGTGTTTTTTCTGCCTTCAGTTTGGATATTGCAATGCCTAGAAATTAGGTATTTGGCCACATAAGAATGCCTAAGAGACCCAGAGGTAGACGGCTTCCTAAGCAGTCAATAGCAAAGGCTACATGTCCCTTTGGACAGAGCACAGAGAACTATCTAAAATAAGATGAAATTCCCTGGAACATTCATATTTCTCTGGAATTCAGGTTCTCCTGTCAAGGTTGTGTAATAAAAACTTCTGCCAGTGTGAGATGCAGAGCCTGGGCTCATCTGTTAATTGAGTAGGGCTTGTTCTTAAAAACACAGATGTAGTTTCAGTCCCTACCTACCCAGAAGATGCATCACTCGGGTGAGGAGTAGGAGCCCTGAACCAGCAACACCACCAGTTTGGATATAAATCAAATTTACACATTTGCTGCCCTAGAGTGGCCTGGCCACCCTGCTGTGAAAGAATACTGGGAGGAAGCACTGATGTGCAAATATATTCAGAGTAAAGCAAGGAAAACAGGATTAACCCATAGAATCATAGAATGGTTTAGGTTGGAATGAACCTTAAAGATCATCTGGTTTCAACCCCCCTGCCATGCGCAGGGACACCTTCCACTAGAAGAACGGAGCCAGAAGGACTGTTTGAGGGCTCAGCACATTAACTAGGACACTTCACCAAATGGCGTGAGTCCTGCAGAATGCAAGTAAAATACAGCTCATGAATATACAGGTACAGAAATAAGCTGATTTGATTTTTTTTTTTTTTTTGACCATTTGAACATGGTCATTGAAACTCACAAAGTTACTTAGGGTCCTAAATTCTGCCTAAGTAACCTCTGTGAATTTTTGCCTTAAAACACTCACTGCAGGTGAATGAGGAAGGCTGTGATGAACTCACAGTCTCCCAGGAGCAGCAACAGCTCCATTAAACAGAATGGAAAAAGCTCCAAGGTTACGATCACGCACCATCGCCTTCAGTTCCACATCATCACACCGGTGCCTTCCTCACGCCAGCACTCGGCTATGCAGGGAACAGCTCACTCGAGTGACCAAACTCAGCTCAATCATATACCTAAGTGTTTTCCACTCTGACGCTCAGCCTGAGCAGGTCCCTGATGAAATATATTTATAGAAGTTGCAAGACTGATATTCCTGAGGTTGCTGAGCAGGAGCAAATAGCTCTCTTTTTGCAGCTTCCAAAGCCTTGCTCTTTGTTTGGACTTATGTCACTGACCTGAAAGCATCTCATTTAAGCATGAGTGATATGATAGTTTTGCATAATTTAAACTACTCTTTAGAAGTATAATTCACCAAAGGAATGAGGCTGAAAAGAAGTCTCAGACCCAGGAAGCACCGTTCAGATGGGTTCGCCCAAAGATGAGATTCAATTCAGATTCAATGCACTGGCACATGGCCAAAGGCCTCATGCCTAAAAATTTTGTTCCAAATACAGAAACCCATAATCTCAAAGGGAAAGACAGCCCGAAGTATCCAAAAGCAGTAATTGGCTCAAAACGCCATGGAAATAGGCCAGAGCTACATTTGCTTCAGATGTGGTGGGAAATCATTCAAACCTTAGCATCAGTGCTTTGGTCAGTTTGGGAATCTGTGTAAATTTGACACCACTACTGTGTTGAAAACATTGAAAAGATTTTTCCCAGTCTTCTCCCATCCCCACCTCTAAAGGATGAGCTCAGAACTGCTCAGCCTCCAACTTTGAAAAAGGATATGTATGTTACCTAAATCCACTTTGACAGCCAGAGATTAAAGTATATCTCTAAAAATAAATAAGCTCCATCCAGTTCCCAGTTACCAAATGGAAGACGAAGTTACACAGCAAAATCTTCAAAACACACAGGCAGCTGGCTTGAACACTGTATTCACTCCTCCCAAAACACACAAGGCATCTTGTTCATTCACTGACTGTCATGCTACAGAGGGCTAAACACTTGCATACCAGGAGGAAGGACAACTTCAGTACCATGCCGTGTTGCACGCCATCAGCTGTCACTGAATTCAGCTATAGGTGACATTGGCCAGATGCTCACCCCCAGAGCTTCTGCAGGACACTGCTTCAGAGACTGCCTGGCCTTTTCCAGCAGCATCAGCCCTACAAAAGCTTGGACCTATGGCTGTGGATTCATGGCAATTGGCAGGTTAAAGTTGGAGGGTTAAGGGAGGTACCTGCCTTGACTGCCCACTCTGCCTGTTTTCTAGAGACTGCTGCACTGCAGTAGATACAGTCCAACTGTATGTGATGCAGTTCGCAAAATATCATCTCCAACCTGGATGATTTTAACAGAACAACAAATGGCTGCAGTCCAAAACTTATTTCACGTGCAATTCAGCTTCCCTGAAGAGGAAAGAAGTAACCTCTGGGAGAGAAGAGAAAGGAAATATTGGGGATGGCAATTATATCTGCTATCTAGGGTTTCGTTTTCCCGTCCTTGTGAATCAACATCCTTAGGAAAAATCCATCTGGAACTTCAAACCATCCTACTAAAAAACATCCCATGTGTTATTTTTTTCAGCAGCATGGCTCAGTGCATTATTGGTGTCATCTTATTTGTTATTCTAATTTTAAAAAACATTTCATTTGAGCAAAGCAGAAAAACCTCAGGCTCTTTTTTTCAGTTCATTGTTTCTAGACTGAAGTTGAATATACAAAAATCAGTTCAGCTGGTTTTTGTCATTACTAGAAATAAAATAATGACTTAATGACTTACTATCACATGGCATTCAGATTACAAAAGCAGCACTACATAAAAACCAATGCAGCACATATTAAATGGATTAAAATTGAGCTAGATTTCTAATAGTGACTGTATGATGTGGTTACTGGAAATAGCTGGGGATTAGACTCAGTGACCCAGGAGGTCTCTTCCAGAGTTGTACTCCTAAAAAGCAATTGTTAATAAGGAATCATCATCAAAGGGGGGGTATTTTCTGTGGGTCCTACAGAGATTTCCTTTTGTCCAATGTTATTCAACATCTTTAGCCAGGATGGTAAAGTTTTCAGAGAATACAAACATTTGGAGAACTGTAAACAATAATGGGAATGGGTCAATTGTGCTCACAGTTTTGTAAACTGTGCTATTTTGAACGTCACTGTACAGCCAAATGCAGTATTCCTGCATCTAACACAAAGTCACTCTTAGAGCACATTCAGAAGTAGGCTCTCCCAAAAACCCGATATACTGTCCTGTAAAACAGAAGATATAATGCTCGGTTTATACAGAGAGCATATTGTGCCAAAGCAAAATGTTATTATTACCTCTTCATATGGTGCTGGCGAGACCATTTCTGTAATAATATGCACAATCCAAGGAGGTAGCTGAAACACTGGAAAAAGATCAGAAAAAGGCTAAAGCCGTGATTTGATGTCTGGAAAATCTGCCTTAAAACGAAAGACTTAAGAAACTCAACCCTTTAACTTCTCTAAGAAGTAAAGAGGCAATGGGATCACAGTCTGTATTTAGGGAATGGAAAATATTTCTGATAATAAAAAGTTCCTTGGTTTAGCAGACAAAAGGCATGCAATGTCTGACCAGATAGAATTTGAAATTAGGTTCAAATTAGATAACAGATACATTTTTAATAATGAGTTCAGATAATCACTGAAACAACTTACCAAGGAAAGTGGTAGATTTGTAAATCTCAGGAATTCTGAAAGGCCAGGTATCCTCCATAATGACGTGGCCTGGCTGAAGGAATTATTCACCTTGATACAGGAATGGCCAGGGCCCTTGCTGAGAAGAAAGCAGCATGGGAGATCAAAGCCCTGTTGCTGAGTTTAATACCTGAGAACAAGCTGATCTGACCACTTTCATGGACTGTCACATACAATCTCTTGGTCACAGTGTAGAGTCTCATAGGAGTCTCTCCATCCAAAGAGCATACTTATTTTGACTTCAGTGAGCCATGTATTAGGACTTAATTCTTTCTAAATATTTCCACTCCTTTAGTTCTGTTTTCATATCTTCTTTTAATCCAGTGATTCCTCTTGCATTCCCATAAAGTTGTCATTTCCTTCAGCTGCTCAGACTGATGAAAGAGCCATACTGAAATAAAAGCTAAATGAGGTGAAAGCATATCCCATAAAACCCCCCATTAAGGAGTTTACGGAGAAATTTCCTACTCCTCTGGCTCAAATAGCTATATTTTATTCCTTGTAGGAAACAGAAAACCCTTAATCCCATAAGAATGCAGCCAGAATCAAAGAGCATGAGGAGGCATTAGGTTGCAAGAAGAGGAGGAGGGAAGAAAAGAAAGAAAGAAGAATTTTATGGTCAGCCCTTCAGCACAGTTTGAATGAACGGGCTATCACCGCAGCTACTGCAAGGAGCACAGACACAGAGTGATGAGGATGGGGGAAAAAATATGGTAAAATGGAAATCTACACAAAGTCCATGGTCAGATAACATTGGGTTAACATGGTGTAATAGACCAGACCATTGAGTGCTTAATGAGCCAAACACTGTTAGAAAAAATGTCCATTAGAGGAAAAGAAGAACAGAGAGTGAAGAAATGCATGAAATGCTTGTGTTCAGTCCTGATTAATTAAGAAATTGAGAGAAACAGTAGATTTGGTAGTTTCTCATCCCTTAGATGAGAAACTGATTCTTCTTTAGAACAACAGGTATTCTGTCCCCAACTAACGCTCACGTTACTGCTTCCCCTTGCTTGTTTGTTTGTTCTGCATGTGTGTGTTTATCCTTCAGTAGTACAAGTTGGGCAGTGATCAGACAAGACCAGCAAAGATTTGATATGACATCCCATGTAAAACTAGTATTTTTTGAAAGGTGTATGGTAGAAATATTACATCTTTTCTCAGGCTGTTCAGGTAGTTACGCAACTTTATGGGCTATTTAATAACTGGTTTTGATCAGGATATCTTATATGTTTTTGTTGTTGTTGTTGTTGTTCTACATTAATGCATGTGAGGTAAATATAATTCTTTCACTTGCACTTTCCCAGTCTTCACAAGTTAGTAAGAGACAGAGGGATTAAACCTGTGTCTGTATTTTAGTGAATCAATACTGCACTATATGATAGATTCAGCTTTTCCTGGACATTTTCATACATTTCTGGGACAAACCCTGCCTGAAATTCTGGCACCTCCTGTTCAACTCCAGTGCTGTACAGAAGACACTCAACGTCACTCAGAATTTGGGTTTGTATCATTTCAATTACTTTTCCCCAAAAAAGGAGTCCTCATTATTTTTACAATTTTTCTTGTCTTCATTGTTGTCAAATTGCTTCTAAGAGATGAACACATGGAATTCATTGAGCATACAACAAAACCCACATTCAATTAGATATTGACTGTCTTGAAGGATAACAGCAATAAAATGCGGCCAAGGGGAAAACAGTTTACGGGTTATGATATAGTGACCCAAGCGTTGTGGGCAGAAGGGAATTTTACATAATCAAAACAACAATGGGGTTAGCGTGGGGAATGGCATTGTCTCCTCCACGCCCTGTGGTCACAGCACTATTCCTGGAACCAGCCCTGCCGTTTGTGAGAAAGGCTCCTTGAAAATCAAACCCCCAGATTTTCAAACTGCCTTCAGCCATGTGGACCACAGCTTCACCTGAACTGAGTCTAGCTAGCTGTCTGCCATGAGTACAACATTTCTTCTCACTCTGTCCTCCACATCCACCGCACTAGTCAGAGGCCAGCAAACCAAACTGCCATCTGTTGATTTCAGTTCCTTACTAAACCATGCTTTTTGCCCATGGTGTGGACTAACCCTCAGTAGATCGCCATGCCAGGATCTATAGATAACTGTGACTTCTAGCACAGCTTTAAGTCATCTGCCTTTGGCTGTTTATCCAGTCTAAACTTTTTGTCTGCACTCCATCTAGGCAAAGGAGAGGGATTAATTTTAAAGCAATTCATCCCTCCCAAAAGAGTTGTTTCAGGGAGACGCCTGTCTTGCTCCTTTGATGACAGATGGGGACCGAGTGTGCAGATGGCCATGGTAGGTGGACTGAATTACATCCTTACTTTCTGACTTCAGAGGACAGTTTTCAATGGGTGTGACAGTAAGCCTACTGAAATCCACTTTGTTGGCTTCGAACCAAAGCAAACATGAGCTATGAGCATGAAGGAGGATGCTTATCCTCTGTGAGACCACCAAGATCTGTATCATTCCCTGTCTCTATTGGCTATTGAAGGAGTCTAAAGTTATTAGGCTCCTAAATGAGACACCTCATTTGAATGACTGAAAGGAGATGTGCTAAATCTCTCTTTCCTGACGTTCTCTGTAGATATTTCCTTGCAGCATCCAGATCTGTCAGCTGTACAAATTCTGTAGTATAAATTTTGATCAAAGTCACAGTCCTTTGCCTGTTTTTGCAGAGATACATTCTCACACCAGAAACTGCAGTAACATGTGAGAATCAGGACTGTCTCTAAACTCACATACCTTAAAACTCCAAGCGTATTTTCTCCTTTATTCTCTTCCTCTAATTCATTTAATTCTTTCCTCCCCTCTGACTCTTTCTAAGTGAACACATCGCGAAGTTCCACTGCCACACTCCTTCCCCCTCTCTCCTTTTCTATTCCTATAGGAGTTTATGTTAAAAGCTTCAGCCCTGTTGTACTGTAGCCTGAACCACATGGCACTTGTAAGGAATGTTCTATGCAAAATGCTCCCATTTCCTAGAATTCACTCCCACTTTCAGTATTTCTTTGCAGAGAATCTTCTGTGGGAAAATATAAATAATTTTCTTTTTCTCCTTCCTGTCTTAATACCATGGTAGATAAAACCTACCAATAATTCCCTTTTTTCCCCTTTCATAATATGTCAGATCTGCACTAACACTTTATTCTGAAAGCAGCTGAGAATAGCCCATATTTATCTGCCATCATTCATGGCTTGCTTTAGCAATTCAGGAATAGTATTATGCCATCCCAAGGATGTCTTGAAGTACTGTTTTGTCTCACTTTGGGATGAGTGCATGCTCCAATTACAAGCATCAATGAGTTCCATCCAAACGTATCTCTACTTACAAGTTTGGTGACCAGACCTAGTCTTTGGTAATTTTGCATATGTCCATCGGTGTTCCAACATTCCGCTCCAAGACCAAGGACTCAGGTGGAAGCTGTCACTTACTGGAGAAGAATTTGACATTTCCATACATTTTAACAGAGATTTTGAAGGATGGGGATATATATTTCACTGACATTCTGATCTCACCCATCTCTCCACTGTGCATCCTAATGGATCCAAGTCATAAGTCTGAAACACTTTGAGGATATTAGCCTGAAGGAGGTGAGTGAAATCTCTTTTTCTGCTGCAGATTCACCATTGGAATCAACAATGCTTCCCCATACAGTTTCCCAGAGGGAAGCTAGTCTCTGCATCATCCCAGTCCACAAACATGGGACATTGCCAAGAATATCTGCAGCCAAAGGAGGGAAACGCAGTCTCCTACCACAAGAAAAAGAGTGGCTGGTGCAGATGTTTAATGTGTACTCTTCTCTGCAAATCTGTAAGGATGCACAACACAGTTTGCATCAAACAACTGATGCGAACTTTCACCCTCAATTCAACCTACATACCAGTTTGAAAAGCGTGGGGAAATGCAGACCCAGAGCAAATACCTTGGCACTGGAAACCGCTCTGTGTTACTCCAGTGCTAACACTACTTACTGCTAACATCGTACAGTACAAGCCATTTCAAGGAGTACCTTTAATGCTAAATCATTACAGAACAGAACTGACATGGGGGATATAATTCAACCATGTGCTAGATTAGCCTCCTTCCACAGTTACAGCTACAAGACAACACCAGTGGCTTGCTCCTATGTGCAAGTTACCAGCAACACCTTCTTTTGCAAGGCTGAGACACAAATGCCTGCAATGGACTCCACAGTTCAGGCTGTTCCTCTTTAAAATCAATCACAGAGGTTGGCATTGCTCACACTGTTTGCAGCACATATTCCTCCTGTATTTCAATTTCTATTCACCCCTTGAGATGCATGACTGCATCCTTTTGGTCATACACTATATCTATGAGTTTATGTGACACCTGTAGCTTTACAAGCAACAATTTCTAAGCTGCTGTGACATTCAGCTGTTTGATGAGTTCAAACAACCTCTGTTCATTTATTCATAAAAAATCTCAGTTTGAGGCTCCAAACACCTGGTTTTCACAAATGGTCACAGAAATACAATCGCTCATG
The DNA here is from genome assembly GCA_013399115.1 of Anseranas semipalmata. NCBI lineage: Eukaryota > Metazoa > Chordata > Aves > Anseriformes > Anseranatidae > Anseranas > Anseranas semipalmata. The sequence continues at coordinate 759,829 of VXAA01005869.1, read as the reverse complement.
AAAAGCACATCAAGAAGTCAGAAAGGGCGCAGACTGATTTCTAGTTTAGCAAATCAATTGGCAACAGAACTGTTTTTCTTTTCAGCTATCTGAATCAGGTGCTCTCACCTTTTCTACTTCCAGAATCACGTGCCATAGGACAAACTGATCTTCTCTGACACTGTTAGCTAACACATTATATTTTGAGCTGGTATAGCTGAGCCCAACATACTTGTTGCCTTCTCCTGTGAATCTGGACATTAAGGACAAGAGACAAATGTCCTAAAACATCTCGGCTAGATCCACTGAAGGCTCATTTGTCAGTCTTTCCTTCCATAGAAGTAAATTTTCTGAAACATATGGAAATATACCTATTAAGATCAGCTCTTTCTGAACCAGATTTTTAGAAATCCTTCCATTTCTGTCTCATGTTATCACTAGTTCTCACAGAGCACAAAGGATACTTAATCCAAATTCCAGTGCCAGCTGATTCTGGGGAACCAGCACTTCTCTACATCCCTTTTTATCCTTTTGGAAACTTTGCATTATGCACCAAGTTTCAGAGAGTGATCCTCCACTATCACACCCTGTTCACTGCCACCTATATGCATGGACAGTAGGTATAAAACTGTTCTGAAGCATAGAAATTGTCCTTCTTCCATCATACCTCCTCCTTTCCCCATTAGCACTGAATTCAAACCACCATGCAAATAATTAACATATTTGCCTCCCTTTGGGTTGATTGATAAAATGGAATCAGACAAATGAATTTTTGGTCCCCACTGATCTTTGAGTGCACTGTGTTATGACAGGGTGTGAGGTGACATGTCAGATAATGTATCATGTCACACTCCATGACTATTTGATGCCATTTAATGTAATGCATCCTGGCATGCCATGATGGGATGACACAGAATGAGAAAGAAGCTGAACTGGAAATACCAATTACCCACTCTTAACCCTGAGGCTGTAGGGGAAAAATATGCCTGTGTCTGGGTGACCCTTGCTCTGCTTATTGCCTGAACTTCTTAATTCAGGGAGTTTGTTTCTGGTGCTCCTCAGTCCGAGGTCATTACTATCCATTCAGATGGCCAAAGTATCTGTAACCCTCGCCTTCATTGCAAATCCAGGAGAAACAGTGGAGAAATCAATTGGAAAAAAAGGTAAATCACTGTTCCCAGAGTGTCAAGTTGAGCTGATATTTTGAGTCTAATGAGCTGCAAAACCACAGGGTATAGGGAATAAAGAAAAGGCAGGAGAGAGCAGGCACCACACTGGCAGCGAGGCTGAGCCAGAGAGCAGGCTCACATGCAAAGGCTGCACGGACAGCCAGGGTGGAGGCTTGTGAAGAGCAGAGTGGAAACGAGCAGGACAAAGGGACAACGCACCCTGTTCTGCTGTAGGTCAGCCCAGTGAGAAGGTCACTCTTCCAGCCTACTCCTAGCAGCTCGCTGACACCTTTCTCTCCATCTGAAGCCACCTCTCCTCTGATCTACCACCCAACCTGCTCAGGGAATTGCTGCCTAAAGCGATCCACTCAAACAATCCAAGTCAAAGCAAAGCCTCATGTTCAACCCTCTTGAACATGGTGTGAGGGCACAATTTCACTTGTGGGTACCCTGGCAGACTGGACGGAGAGCTAACCTCTCCGCAGAGAGGCAGGGGTGACCAGCAGCATCCCACATCCCTCAGCTGCACCAGAACAACTCCTGTCACCAGCATGAACAAAAGTGCTCAAAATACTCCTGGATAGTGGCACGAATAAGGTGATGCAGAGTCTTGTTTTCATGACGGCTGAGCTTATTCCTACTGACAAGGCAAATGTCAGTGAGGTTTCAGCAATTTTCCTTCTCAAAATCACCTTCCACCTTCACAGCTTCTTGCATCTCCATCACATACTCCTAACAGCAACAATTTCCACCCACATGTCAAGATGCCAAATTCCAAATACATCATAGCAGGAATGAGTTCAGACCAGGAATATTGCTTCTGCTTGATACAAATCTACTTTACTGTTTCCCCTCATAAGCCTGTGTGAGGTTGTGCTCTCCAAATATTCCTCTGCTAGTCTCAAAGGCTGGTCCTCTTCCATCCCAGTATTCTTTTTTTCCCCCTATAACTAATTCCTGGGAAACAATATCTGTGAAGTCCCACCATCCATATCAGTGCAAATGTCTATGTGTAGTTACATGCGCCTGGCTATTATTCTTCTGTCACTTTCCCAAAAGCCATTATGATGGGTGGGATAAAGACACTAGATTCTTCAGATTTTTTAATGGGAAGAAAGGAAGTGAAACATTTTGGTGTGGGGCAAAGCACGTGTCATAAAAATCTTGCCCTCAATGTGTACTTTGTTGAAACCTCTAAAGGAAGATTTTTATAAGAAAAGTTATTCACCATTTTGTTTTTGGAAAAAAAAAAAAAGACAAAAACAAACAAACAAACAAAAAACAATATGATGCAAACCAAAATTATATCTCCATGAATAACTTCATAAAGACATGAGATCTGTATTTAGAATATCCATCTGAGGCTGCCTTGGTCTGTTCCCACGCAGGCTTCAGCACATTGGAAACAAACTGTTTAATGGTATATTTTCATTAATTATCTCCATGGTTGGAGAAACATTACCCAAGCTATTGAAAACTGTTTTACTGATATTGTGAGAAAGATGGAGAAATGCCTCTAGAGTGCTTTCCATTAGAAGCGACAATGAGCATATCTTGTTATATCATTTAACAGCTGGCAGCTACAAATATGATATGGCAGAATCATAACTACATTGGACTTACATACAGACTAAAACATTCCACATTGTTCACAGATAAGCAAAACCAGGAGATTCCCTATGGCAAAGCTGAGGGAAATACAGATTTATCCAGAGATGATTTTATTTTGGGAAGATGTATACTGTAATTATTACCTCTACTTTATTTGAACTTTTTTTTTTAAACATTTTCCTTTTACATAAGAGAAAAATGTTAGCCAGTCTCCAACAATGTAGCAAAACTGAACAAATTTCAAAATCATACCATGTCATTGTGAGAAGAAAAGTGCTAAAATGATGCAACTAAATTCCAACCAGATGGAATACTGGGAGGAAAAAAAAACAGACATCTGAAACTGTTGCACCAAATCAATGGGGCAACTGCAGGATTTAAGATAAAATCTCTGTGTCAGCTCCCTAACAAATGATTGTGAGCAGGAATTCAGACATGAAACACCCTCAGTTCAGACAGAGACACAGACTAAGCCTCAGGAGTGGCACAGCTCAAAGCTGTAGGATTTTTCAGACCAAGTGATGACAGCGTTTGTTTTTTTTTTTTTTTCTGTTTTGTTGTTGTTGTTGTTGTTTTTTGTTTTTGAAACACAACGTATATAACACTTGCTCAGTCTCTTCATTCTCTGAGATGATCTTACACAGAAAAGAAGTACATTTAGGACTTCAGTGGAGGCTAACAGACAAAGGAGCTTCCCAGAGGTGACAAATCAGGCAGCTTCAGAGAAATCAGCAAGATCCACCTTCACCCAAAGCAAAGCATATAGCTGAGCTGTTTCTGCTGGTTTCCACTAAGCCACATATGCACATGAGGCACCAGTAATACCCTCATTCAACACTGCCCCGTTTCTGACTCCTCCACCTCTCTCCCAATGCATATTTAATACATTATGAGCATTTCTAGTTCATTTTTCCTCTTGACTCCAGACCTGCTTGGGTTGTGATTCTCCTACAGTTTAAGTAGAGCAACCCTTGTGTTTGATACACAAATTTTACACTTTAATGGCTATACAAAATATTGTTAAACCTTAAAGGACATCCCCTGTAAGAACAAGAATGTAAAGCTTTCACAGGAGACTCTCAATTGCCTTAATTTCTTCTTTTATTGCAGTAGAACTTTGCATGTTTGAGTCATTCCATTCTCAGAAAATTGGTAACTGCAGGTAAACAAAATGTTTAGACTGTTTGGGTGGTGATCAAAATCTGAGTCCTGCCAATGACTATATTTGTGTTGTTAAAAGTGTTGGTGTGATACAAAACTAAAATTCTACCTTTCAAATGTGGAACATGAAAGCAGAGAAAAGACATTTTCTGGTCTGTTAAAGAGTCTGTGTGAGTTACAATACTCTGGCAACTACTGCTTATGATCATTTTTTCTTCTTGAAAACTCCTTCTACCGCTCATCGCTTGATCTGTTGGCATAGACAAGATTCATCAACACCCAGCTCCAAAAACTACATTCAGCCCTGTAGTAATATCGTTCACATGTTAGACTGAACTTTGTTCACAGGGTAATTGTGTGCACTTCAGTGGGAAGGAGGTACCAGACATGGGCTCAATGTCTGTGGCCAAAATGGCTCTTACCAGAGCACGAAGCCTGCATTCATGGTAGCACAGCCACTGGAGCTTCAGCAAAACGAACATATGTGTTAGAGTAGAAGAGCGAAAGTCTTATCAAGGGCCTTATCCACTCTGTAGCTCAGGGTCACAAATTCAATACCTGCTTTCAAGTTTTCTGCTGGTACATTTTAGAAAGGCTTAATTTTCTTTTAATGCAACTAATATACCTCTGGGTTTAAATCAGAAGCACCACATAGAAAATGATGTGCCACCCAGACACCAGACATTGTAGCTGAAAGAGTCTGAGCTACTTGGTTTGAAAAATCTCACCCCAAAGTTTATATTTCTTTCTAACCTGGCTCCTTAAATAAATAAGGCTTAACAAAACTGTGTTGTCTATCAGACAGTCCTTCACCAACAGCTTGAGCATGTCAGTCTGCAACAATTGAATGTGGCAAAGGAACAGTAGCCTCAGAGCATTCCTACATCTGCATTCCTACAGATTTTCTGGGTATAGGTAACTGAGTGGGAGAGCAAGACTTATTAATGACAGCAAGGTCAATAAGCAGTAATTTATTTTAGATACTAAGATTCCACTGAAATAGTGCGTCTTGTGCCCTTCAATTGACAAACACATAAGAAACCAAATTTCTTTAGTTATATTGTTCATAATGCTTCCCTCCCACCATCATGCAGCAGACAATACTAAGAAAGATCAAGAAGCAAACTCTCTTTTATGTTAACCCAAAGCAGAGCATCTTCCTTTTCAATTAAAAGTTATAAATACAGGAAAAACAATATCAAGATTGTAAGTATCTTATTCACAACAACAAGCAGCTGTTAACACAAGACTTCCTGTGACATTGCAGCTATCATTCACACCTGACTGAAGCAAATAGTGTCTCCCCTGCAATAAGGTGTTACTCAATATTTGATCAAGTATCACATGCTGACCCATAAGCTATCCCATCACCATTATTAGGTTTACATAGGCATAAATTTAAATAAGTTCTAAATGAAGCTTTTTGCACTGTGGCTCAGATAATTCCTTTATGGAGTCCTATTGTTTACAGATGAACTGCAGGTCACAATTATAAGTATTTTTATTTCAGAAATTCAAATAACCACTCTTTATCTAAGTGTTTATCAATGCAAGAACAAATAATCCTATCTAAATTAAGAAATATTAAACAGAAAACATTATTATTCAAGACCTCTATAGGTGACACCACCTGAATAATTAGCAGCAGCATCCCTGGTGCTCAGGGTTTCGGCAGACAGGTATGTGCAGGGATATATGTATCACCCCTTGACCCTGTCTTGCAAAAGTAATGACTTGCTCAGTCAATACACTGATGGAAATACAGAAGACTCTCAGAAAAATGATGAAGTACCAAGTCAAGAAAAATGTTCAATACTTTGATAAGATTCCTTAATTGTGTTCTCCTAAGAGGATGATTTTCCCTACACTCACAAGGAGTTTGGGGGAAGTAGTTTACTTCAGTACTCTTCATACAGACTTATTTGATGATGGGTTTTGTTGTTGGGGTGTTATTACTTTTACCACAATACTGGGAGACTGTCTGGGAAATGATGCTGTAATATTCCAGGAAGAAATTGCAAGAACTGAGGAATCCTCCTCTTTTCATCACACACAAAGCAACTCACAGATCATTTCAGAGAAATAAGCCCTTGAGTCCTGGGGACCTATGGGCAGCCTTGGCAGGCATTTCCCTGCCTGAGAAGTGCTATCTCTTTCAGCTCACCTGTCACCTTCTTCTACACAGAGATTTTGGCAGCATTTGGAGAAGTCAGCAAAAATACTCTGCTTCTTGGCTCTGACATAAAATGGAATCAGAGTATGCCACGAAAAGCCCAGGAAAAACAGTTGAGAGGAACCATGACCCAGTGAAACATGTCCATAAATCCAAATGGAACAGCCATGCAGTTTTCCTCACTTTCACTAAAGCATCTGCAGAAGAAAAATTTGCAGAGAAAGAAAGTGACTGATAGTTTTCTTATACAATGTCCCTCCTGCTACACTTTGGAGGGGAAAATAAATAACTCAGGTGGGAGTAGAGGGAGCCTCTGGAACACGAGGAGTTGAAAGGAGGAAAACATCCAACATAAAAAAAAAGATCGTTGTTTTACAAAAATCCTTCTTTCAGGATAAGCTAAGCACTAGTGTGGCACTTTGCTCTATTTGTTGTCTGTGCAACAGTAAGACATAGAAGTCTCCATGAACAAGATTCTTTGTGTTAGGTTCTTTACACAAGCATTGTAAGAGAGACTACCTGTCAAAAAAGCTTTTTTAAATAAACAAGACAAACATAGGGAGAAAGCTAGCATCATAATTTTCTGGATGAGGAACTGAAGAGAAATCAAGAAACATGCCCAAAGGCATTGCAGAAATCACTAGTAAGGCATCGACGTGATCCCAGCTCCTTGGTCACAGTTGCTAGTAGATGACTACCAATACAGCAAGCACCTGGCCTCGCACATTAACCACATGTCCACTCACCCTGAGTACAACTCACTCTCTTACTCAGACGTCTATGCCTGTAAAAGTAGAAAGTAAACAAACAAAAGTTTGTCCAGCAAAAAATAAGCTGCCACTTAGTTCTAACAAAAAACACTTATACATGTTCTCAGTTACTTTTTAAATTCTGTTCCTAAAATCCCCAATTTCCTTTGACTACAGGGTCTTTAGTTGCTCACCAAATGTTCCTGATTATTTGTTGTGTTACTCCAAACATCTCACTCTCTTAGCTAAAATCTGAGGGATCTGCCCTCTTTCTTCAGGTGACTAGTGCCAATGTAGTGACTGGACTGACTGGTCCAAGGAAAGCAAGCAGAATTAAACCTTTGAAATACACTTTTCAAAAGGCAATGAGAGCACAGTGAAGACAGCAAGCTCAGAGAGTTTGTGCTCTCTCCATCATTGGAGGTTTTGAAGACCCCACTGAATAAAGCTCTGCTGCTCTGATCTCATATCTGAGCCTTCTTTGCATAGGAGGTTGGACAAGAAACTTCCTGAAGTCCCTTCCAACCTGGATTTAACCCATGAACTTATGCTCGTACTGTGTAAGACAGATTCTCAGCCCTACAGAAAGTAGTACAAATGCTGCAGAATTATTCAGTTTAACCCACAACTCACTAAAAAAGACGGAAATAAAAACAACTCTTCTGTCTACCTGAATTGGATATTAGACACTAACAAGTCATTTGTGTTACTGATACCTGCAGTGGTGTCTCCAACAGCAGTCACATGGGCTAATCATTTCCTAACACCTAATCATTTTTCTAACAAGGTACATAATTCTCGATAGGAAATTTGATAGCAGTGTGGTATATGGGGTGATGAAATCTGACGTCCTGACCCACACTGGGTCTTGTGCTCCCCTTTCTGCCTGCCTGCTGTATCAACTTGCACCATCCAGCAGAGTCACCCGAAGCATCACAAAGCCCAAAGCACTGTGCATGTAACAATGCATGCAACCATGCATGCAGGTCTCTGATTAAATATATTGGAATTGCTGCACAATCCTGATGAACAGCAAAGCATGTGGCCAGTAGAAGCCCAGCTGTATCTTTTCAGCTGGCAGTCAGGGCCTGCCAAGGCAACAGGCCACAAGCCCATAGCAGAAGATAACATTGGTGTCTTGCCTTGTGCAGACACCTCAAGTCATTTAGGGCAAACAGCCTTTGTCCTCTCTATGTGGTGTATGAAATGCCCACTAGGAAGGGTCTTGAATTTTGACTAGGCTCATTCATTAATATTCATCACATTCCAAGAGCAGTTAACAGTTCCTAATCAGCAAAAGGTTTTTTCTTGCTTCTTACCGGACATCTACATGCTATATTTTGTCAGACGCAGAACATGATTTGACTCTGAAAACATTTTCCCAAATGATATGCACTAGTTGCATGGCACATTTGATTGATGAAGTGTTTGCTAGATGATATGCTATGAGCTGTGCTATGAGCTGTGGCACAGGACTTCATTGCACAGAGCCTGGCTGGGTTCATTACTTACACCGTAGGTTGACAACTACAAAGTTGACTCAGATCTATCCATGCAATTCTGATTTCAGTTTGCTGAAATGTGAAACTCTCATATTTTCCACTGGCACATTTCAGTCTGATGCTGCTGTAAAAACATTCTGCACTATATTAAAAGAGAGAACATGGGTTGTCACTGTGACATCCTCGACATTACACCACTTCACAGAAGCCAGTAGCCTTATCAGTACTAATATAACCGAGGACTTTGTGCACACAGCTGAGAAACAGTGGCTTCATTAGTTATCAGCGATCAGCTGAATTGTGGAGACTGTCCATATGATTGCTTATGCTCAGATACTTGGAAATGTAATGTAACTTTCATGTTCTTTATCAAAGTTTAAGATAAGAGACCTGACCTCAGAGGCCAAGAGCATGCTCTCTGAAAGTTGTGGAGAGCTACAATAGCTCGGCTCTTGTGCTTCAGTGGTCTCCATGTTATGTTTGAGCTCTGGGACTACGTATGCTTGATTTAACCTGCTATATCACATTGTCTAAGATTCTAGTGCAGAACTTTAGCTCTCCACACCTTGCAGCACACCTGTGCAAAAATACAAACACCAGCTTTGACTTCATAGAGACAGGAAAGGAACCTGTAAACATAAAGATATTTCAAGAAAAACTGGGACAACCCAAGGAAATCACATTGTGCAACTATTAAGAGCTAATTACAATCTACAGTCAAGGGTCCACAAAAAATGTAACAGCAATTAGAGCCACCACTCTTTCTGTTCCCCTGAGCATCAGAAAGCACATCAGATACGCAGCAACAGTTATGTAATAGGAAGCAATAATTTCCGGCAATTTCCACATCAGCATATTATATAATGAACACATTGATGTAGAACTGACCAACGACCAAGCCACAGAAGGATGTAACTTTGGCAAGTAGATTTATGATTCNGGGGGGGGAAGAAAGAAAAAAGGTGTTAGTTCCAATACCATGCTTTTTCTACTAGAAATCTTCCAGGAACTATGCAAACATTATGCAACATAGTTCTACAAAGTTCCAAGAAGGACACAGAGTGGGTACAAGTGTCCCTGTGTCATATTTGTGCAAAGGAAGGGGAGGATGGGAAGTAGTAAGGTACTGGAATGAGACTGCAGGAATTTGGGCTCCTGTGCCAGTCCCATCAGAAATACCTAACATGACATTAAGAAAACTATTTTCGGCCAAAATTCAAAGGCATTTTAAAAACTTTGATTACCCAGCCACATCTTCAAATGCTCCATAGCTGGAGTTTATTAATTTTAAAGGAAGTTAGTGTAAAAATTTTTTGGGAGCCTTTGAAAAAATATATCTCTGGCATCTCCTGGATCTGATACTGGTGATCAGCTCCAAAGACTATATGGACATTTCATGTTATACATATGCCAACCTGATGTCTTGCCAAGTGTGCACTTAGATCTCTTTTGTAGACTTGAGTTGCTAATATTGTCTGGTTATTCACTTGCCTGTTTAGGTGCTAAGTTTTTTGGAACAAGGACAGTCAATAACCTATATGTTTATTCCATGCCTAAAATATAAAGGAATAACAATGCTATAATTAATAACATAATAACAAGAGGCAACATTTAAAAGACAAGTCCTGTTGTTAATCTTAAAAGAGGCAACCTCAACTTAAATATTCTTATTCTTATTCTCTTGTGTATTCTTATACTTATTCTCTTGCTCAGGTCATCATAACATTCCCCAAGTGAAAGAAGGCCTGATTCAAAGAGAGGAGAATATCAGACGGAAGAATTAAGATTCATATATATCCCCTCATCTCTCTGGGATAGGAAGGCTTCCCAGAACAGACCATAGGAAGCGACAGTCTTTGTAACCTCAATCTTGCATAAAGTACCGTTTACTGTGATTGATGTGCAAGAGTCCTGGTCCTTTTTCTAGGAAAATCAATGAAAGCTTTGCCACTAGTGCCAGTAGAAACCACCTGTGGCCAAAGTAAAATATCATCGGTCTTGTATTTTTTCCAGCAATAATCTCTAAAGTTAGGGCATGATGAACCAGAAATATCAGCATATTAGTATTTATTCTGAAATGACAGCATCGGGTTTGACAAGTGGCAGACTGAACACAACAAGTCTGTGATTCTGGCAGGCAATTCCTTTCCAGAGTCCCGAAGGTTACGCAAACTAGGAAACAACTATTTTTATATTCAGTCTGCAGAGTCAGGACTCCAGGGAAATTGTTTCGTTTTACTTTAAAGTCTTTGGAACATTAAATTTTACAGATATATTCACATCTGCTTCCACACTTCTAAGACATTTACAGGTGATCTGACCTCTTTTCAGCCTCATTAGACTTACCAAATAATTGCAAGCAAACAATCATACCCCTTTGAAGGAGAAAAGCATCCAGACTGTGCAAGTAGGATGCATTCTTAATTGGTACATCCATGCACCACTGAATATTGCTTGGGCTCATTGCTGCTATGTGATTTAATGCAGCAGTCTGTACTTCCCCCTGTGTCTGATAGTAACGTGACAAGGGATTTTAAAATGTATGCGTCTGGGAAACATAATAAAGTGAAAATACTAGGGAGAAAGCTAGGAAGCAGTTTATATTTATAGTAGGTTTTTTATAAGCAGAGCCAAATCACTGTTCTAGCAAACTTTGAAGTTGGGGAGAGTGTTGCAAAGCGGGATTTGGATAAAAGTACATGGTTAAGGATGTTTAGACCCACTGAAAATCAAGCCTAAGTGTCTCAAATAGGGAACTTAAAATGGAGGAATCAAAAAACTGAGTTTCCTTAAAGATAAACAGATTGTTGCTTAGGACCTTACACAACTGCAAGGATGTGCACAAACAGGTGAAATCCAGGGCTCTGTAAATGTTCCTGGTTCAAACCAGTAGTGTTTCTACTCTCGCATTTCTCTCCTATGCCATACACAGCTCAGGAGGTGATATCAGCAAAGACAGCACTATGCCAATACTTGATTTCTTCTAATCTCTAAAGCATCCATTGCATCCCTGGGGGAAACAAGAGAGAGCCTGAAGGAGAGGAGACACCTGAGCAGTCAGAAAGCATTGGATGAAAGGAAATCTTGTTAGTCTCTCTCCCCTCACCATGACTCATGGTCAGATTGAGCAAGTGAAGAATCTTCTCAAGATAGTTCAATTCTTCATTATTTTTCCTTCTCCTGGGAAGAATTTTCCATCAGCTCATTAGGCAAGCTCTGGTGGCAGTGCCTGCACAAAACAGTGTGACATGGTACTAAATTATCTTTTCACAGGCACAAGGGTTGATTTATAAAGGGTCTTTACAGTGGGGTCATGCTTCAGAAGTGGCCCAAAGGGAGAAGAGTGGCATGTGCTTTGTGGAGACCAGAGGTACGGGAAATGCCCTGGGAACGCCTTGTTACATTCATGTATCACTTAAATCCTAAGTGTTTTCAGGTCTGTCTAGAAAATACAGAAAGTTCAAATATTTTAGGATCAAACTTGCCTTTAACTTTCTCCTGTGTAGCTTCTAAAGAGTGTTCGTTACCCACAAAAATGGTGCAGCAAAACAGCAGCAGTGGTCATTTCATACCTGTCTCTGGACACACTGCATATGTCGAAAGAAGAGTTCCATTTCCACAGTCAAATCACATCAAGACCTCCCTACTGAAACCACAAGCAATATTTCTTATGTAGCTCCACAGCACTGGTGTGCCCTGGGAGGAAAACATGCACGATCTCTGGGAAGTGGGCAAACCCCAACATCTCATTCCAAGAGAAAAATTGACCACTGTCTAGAAGGGTTTGGCGCAGACTGGAAATGAGAGATATCCATGCACTTCCCACCCCTGGTGTCAGCTTGCTCAGGAGCCATCTGTGAGGCGGCAGGGTCAGCTCTGCACTCACAGACACCAGCATCACCCAGGAGCAGTGTTCCAGGAGGCACATCACTCTAGGGGTGTAAAAGAGACGAGAAACCTGAGCAATTCAGGGTCATAATTAAGCTCCAGAATGCCCTGCAGTGTAAGTCCTAAAATATCTCAAAATTTCCTTCAGCTCTCATCAGGACAAAGAAGGTTAACAGTAAAATTCTGGGCAGCCCACACCCAGCACTTTGAGTTTTAACAACTCCTAGCCTGGAGCAATACAAGGAAAAAAAGAGTTTTCTCTGTTTCACAGGGATGGGGAGATGAGGAATATTTAATTCTGTGCAAGATCTGGAGTCCCACCTTGGACAGCAGTCAGAAGCTGGAGACTGAGGAGATGGGGGAGCCAGGCTGGTCCACGGATGTGGAGTAACATGCCTCCTGCAGACCACATAGTCCTCTGCTTTCTAATAGTAAATGCATCACAAATCAAAATGTGTCCTGCATGCCTAGAGCAGTGCAGGTAGCTCTTGAGTCAACTCCATCTTTTTTGCTGATATTATGTCTAATTCTTTAGGGGATTTAGAATAAAGTTAATCACATCTTATATTTTCTCTTTTTGAAAGCGAAAGATCTAAACATTACTGAAGTCAAAAGGAGTTTTCAGCCTTTGATGGGATCTGGACAGCAAGCAGCAGAACAAGGCTTTATTTCAGGGGAGACCCAGCAGACACTCTGTGACAGTGATCAATGGGTCCGAAAGCAGAGAAAATGGAAGATCAGGAATACTGATCTCATTTGGCATGCAGACGGCATCTCTGTTTTGCTGCTTGTCCAGCTCAGTGGCAGAGCGATGAGTAAAGGTCGCCCTCATGACCCCAGTCTGGGTAATGTCCCCATATGGTGCATTGACACACAGACCGGTACAATGAGCTGTCAGAGGAGGAAAGACTGGACACTTCTTCACATTCAAATTGCACTGTCAAAAACTTCAGCCAGAAACATGTATTTTTAGTCTTAAATCACACTGCTCACCAAGGACTAAAAAAAGTTGGTGCTTGGAAGGCTTTTTGAGGTCTTCTCTTAATAAAACCACAAGGAATTCTGTATCAATTCCCCCACGTAAAATATATATATACATATATAGAGCTGATACAGTAAGATTAATAGGATGAGATTATGCAAAAGCATAAGATCATTTATATAGATTATTCTTAATAACTACAGAATTACTTCAAGAATGAGATCCTTAATAGGGGTTGCTGAAATCATCCTGGAGAAGTCTATAACAATAAAAATATCATTTTTTCAGTCACATAGCACAGCCAAGAAAACACTGTAGACACTAAAATCTTTCTTCTTGCTTGCTGGAGAAGGCCCCAATGAATCCTTTAGTTCATGATCTCTCAAGCTGGTAGGCCAGGCCTGAGGGAGACCCTAGAGATTTTGCAGTCTGTGTGTAGCCAGTCTGAGCACCAGTGAACAAGGCTTTGTGCTCCAGACTTCACATTGCCCATGTAGTCCCCTTCACCCTAGACAAGAGCAGTCTCACTGAGCTCAGCCTTGGCAAACTGGACCTGCTCTTGATCCCATCATCACGCTCTCCCTCCAGCCCCCATGTCATTTCCACCACCAGGTCCCCAGTTACCTGAATATCTTTGATGCCTGTAAAGCACTTCTGCAAAAGGAGAGTTGAGCATGTGCATAAGTGCCCTCTGTCCTAGCTCCTTTCCTTTACTGTTACTAGTTACTGCCATTGTGAACAGTGGCAGAGCTCAGGTGACAAAGGAGGAATCACACTGGGAGTCGTGCAGATGCTCGACGCAGACCTTCTGCACATCTTTGTGGCCAGATGCTGGGAGGAGTACATAGCCCTCTGATGGCACTGTCCTTTCCTCTGATGTCCCACAAACATGGTTTCCAGGCACAGAGATGGCCCTTGCTATGTCATCTCATAATATTCTCTGTGTTCTGTCATACTACTATTCTTAGGACCTCCTGTCCTGGATGTGCATGGTGGAAGGGGCTTTGGGATTTCACAGTGAAATAGTGCTGGTAGGGAGAGGAAGGATGGGGCACTTGGAAAACCCAGCCCTTGCTTTTCCAGAAAGCACACTTCCCTCTGGATGCACCAAAGGGACCATGACAAACCTTCTGGGAGCAGGTTCTGAAGATCTACCTAGTGCCCATTTCTTCTGGGGAACCTAAACCCATTTTGAAACCCTGCCTGGCAGACACAGGCATGGCAGCATCTGTGCCTCCACCTCCTGTGGGCTGGAGCAGAGCTCTGCTCCTGATGGCATCAGCCAGGACTTTTCTGCTGGGAGGGAGGAACTCAGCACATTGCACCCAGGAAGGGTTAAGGATGAGAAGCAGTTACCAGCCTCCCATACACAAGTACCTAAAGCATCCTCTGAAATGTGACCATCCTGCATCAACCCCAACTGCTGGTACACAAGGGGGGACAAGATCCCTTCTGTGCCTTTCTATACCACCAGCAAACGCTCCCTGGGAACCAGCCCACAGCACCCTCCTTGGAAGAGCAGTCTGGAGCCGCTTGCACTGCGTGTTCACTCTTCATTATGATTAACTCCTCCGTCACAGAGAGGGACGCAGGCATCCATCTCCGCTCGGCCGACTGGAATCACTGGCCAGCACACCCCGTGCCATTTATCACCGGCACTTATGTGGGAGAGACCGACAGCAGGTGCCATTTGTGTCAATGTCGCTGCGTGAGCCGACTGATTAATTAAAGCCACGCGGCCCCCAGGCTGCCGGGAGGGCAAGGAGGAGCAGGAGGGATCGTTTGTTAGCTCTCCCTTAGCGCTCCTGTCTCCTTCAAAGGCCCTTTGAGTAGAAGCACTCAAATCCCACGGGACTTGGAGGTGGGCAGTGTGAGCTACCCGGGGAATGGGTTTCGTGGATGTTCTACCCAAGGAGGAGGCATGGGGGCTCACAATCTCACCCCACGTCCCACATCCTCATTTTTAAACATATGTCTTTAAAAGAAGTGTCAAAAAGGAAAAATAATCCCAGCAAATACTGTGATAATTAAACAATTGCCTCACATCCTGTAAACTGGGAATCTCTATTATTCACGACCAGAGCTGATGGGTGCAATACCATTTATTTTTGTTCTCACATTACAGATGCTTCCACCCAGTTTCACCAACCCCCACATTACCTTCAGTTCAACCAGTTCTAGTAAGTGTGGACAGATACAGACGCAAGGGAGACCACCACACATTTTCCCATCCTGTTTTGGAAGGGATGTAGTGACAGACCCCTGAGTGCTTCTTGCCCATTTTTACCTAGGCTGGGTTTTGCAACTGCATGAACCTTGGCAAAGTGGTGTCACATAAGGGTGCCCAAAGGAAAGAAGTCATTTGGGCACGAGGCAGGTCTGACTCACAAGGGATGAGCTACGCATTGTGTTGGAGCTTCCATTTGGGACTATCATCCATCCCTGGCACAGCGAGCCCAACCCACCTCCTACACATTCATTGTACATTCACTCACAGCCTGGCAGTTTTCCTCACTGCTCTGGGATGAAAACTCTCTGTGATCCTGATCACTGGCCAAAACCCTTTCCCATACTTTGAGACTGGGAAGTAAAAGACTCATTTTACTGTGGAGAGACATCAGCCAGCACCCTGCTACTTTTCAACACTTGCTTACGTCTTGCTGGTGCAGAGGGCATTGGTTTCTCTATTGTGTATGTGCAATCAAAATGAAGAGCATTCCTTAACTTTTAGCACCCTAGAGGTACTGCCTATTTACCAGACTCAAAATAACCAGTTGGCACAGTTTAAAGGTGGCATGCACTCAGATTTTTAGCCTGCCAAATAATGCTATTTCAGCGATCAGCACAGCAGCGCTCATTTCTTAGTGCTTGCGCGCACCCCCTGCCCTAGTCTTACATTACACAGAGCTAGAAGGAGCCTATAGGACAAGATTTAAGATGATTTTGCCAAAGAAAGACTGAATGTGGAGCTTTTGCGGTTGTCCAAGAAGAAAACAAAGAACTCCAAATGTTTGTGGCCACTTGTCCAAAACACCGGCTCACCACTGATAAGTTTTTTAGGGCACTGCAATGGAGAGCTGGGGGGAGAGTTAGCAAGAGAGCAGTCACACAGGTGACACAGCAGTCACACAGGTAAATTCCCTCTGCTCCCCAGCACCAGTGCTGTGGACACCCTGCTCAGGAGCAGAATGGAAGGTGAACATCTAAGCTCAGGGAAGAGCAATTTATCTGTGCCCCCTGTACCTGCATTTCTCAGCCCAGTGAGTTTAAAGGTAACTTTGCTCCCAGGTTGGTTGCCTTGCAGAGAAAAGGGTTGTATGGGGTTGGGGCACCATGGGGGCACCTGGGGCACCTGGAGGGCCAACAGAGATCCCCCCCTAAATTGGGCTGGGCACCAGCAATGCTCCCTGCAGACTTGTGCAGCCTCACGTGCCAGGTGTGGCACACTGATCATCAGCTCCAGAAAAATTAGGAGCCCCGTGGTTCCTAAGGCAAATACCAGGGATCTCACCCCCGAGCACTGTGTTCCACTCATTGACTCCCTGTGTCTGACCAAGGAGATGAGGCTCAAACCGCAACAGAGGCTGAAGCACTGGAGATGCAGACTGGGGGAGCCCCCATCACTTGCATCTAAAACCAAAAGCTGCTTAATATCTGCACGTCCTGTTGGCAGTATCACTGAAGCAGGGGGAAATGGTCTGGCAAACATCAAAAATAAAGCAGCAAGAGTGTCCCTGAGCAGCAGACAGGTCCCTGCGCACCTGGGGAGGAGGCAAAGCCTCCTGCTGCTCCGTGCAGTGCCACCTTGTACCTGTGCGAACAGAGGGGCCAAGAGCAGCACAACTCCAGGTCACACTCAGCTTTCCCGGGCAGCAACAACACCCACAAAAGCAGCGCTCTCCAGCCACCTCCCCACTGTCTGGAGGACAGATCCTCCCCGATTTCTTCTTCCAGGGCCCCAGCTGGGCACTCCCTCCCCTTCCCGAGCAGCCCAGCCCCGTGGGTGCCTCCCCATGCCGCAGCCTTTGCTGCCACCCAGCGCTGCCCCCGCCGGCTGAATAATTCATGGATGGTAATTTAGCACGGGCAATTTGCCCTTTTTTGTCTGCAGGTTTAATCATTCGGAGATAAATCGCCCACATCCCCAGCTTCCCGGACGAGGAATCATTAGGGGCCAGACCTGTAATTTATTATATTTCGGCAGAGTGAAGTTTTAACTGCTGCAGGGTGGGGTGAAGAGGAAAGGAGCTCTTACACAGACTGTGAATTAATGCTGCTAAATACTTGTCTCTAATCCCATATGTGCTCATAGGAGGAAAGATTGCAGTTATTTGAGGAATGCGGAGAAACTGAGGCACAGATCAGTGGGAACCTGCATGGGACCCTACATGGCCAAGGCCAGGCATGCCCCTGCAAAACTCTGATTAACCTGATCCTGAAAATGGGTGTTTTTCCACATCATCCTTCCTTCCCTCGGTCCCCAGCAGCAGCTTCTTGTTACTGCACCACCCCAACATAAAAATAACAATAAACATTAACTCTTACAGAGAGGATTTGCTCATTTGGTCTCCATGTCACTCAGGGTGGCAGCAAATAGTGCCCTACCTGGATGCAAAAGGGGAAAATCTCTTTGCAGGATACCTCCAGGATTAAATAAAAGGCCAGACTTCAGCTCTGCAGTAAGAGCACCCAAGCAGAGATGAGCCTGGCATTGACATACTGGCAGATACACGCTCCCATCTCTCTTGACATGCAGAGCTAAGAATGGCAAACTTGCAAAATCATTTTGTTTAAAGGATGAATTCCTTCCTGGCAATCAACGTTAACTTCTGTGGTTGTTGGAAAGGTTTCTGGGCAGTTGTTTTTCTCACTGGGACAATGAAGGAAAACTCACTTTAGTTTTTTTTAGTGGATTTTAATCAGTGTTATGGTAAGTAGAATATTTCATAGGGACTGTAGTCATCACCTCATCAAAAATCAATTTGGGTGAAACTCTTTAAAGGAATCTGTGAGATACGAGTGAATCTAATTGTCCCTCCTGGCTTCCTTCTGCACCTTCCCTTAACCTGCTGCTCTGTCACTGTCAGCAGGGGGACCTGATTCTCCCTTTAAATGCCATGCTTTGCTCTTTACCCCTTTACCTAAAAGATCACACCAAAAACAAGAGAGAAAAGTGGAAATAGATGTACAGAAAGAAAGAAAGAAAGAAAGAAAGAAAGAAAGAAAGAAAGAAAGAAAAATGATATTTTCTTTAATCACTCTTTGATGAATAGATACCATAGGTAACTTTAGGGAAAAAAAAGATTGTCTAGACAACAATTCTACGATTTGTTTCACAACTTAAGTTTAATTTTCATATAATAAGTGATATTCCTTTTTTAATCAGATGCATACACTTTATTAGCACACACTATAAAAGTATCAAGGTGAGATTAGCAAAGCTACTGGTATGATCAGACAATTTTCTGTTTTCAGTTTAAACACTCCCATCTTTTTTAAACATTTTTCTCTCCTCTCCTTTCTCCAGATGAACATTGCCTATTTAATTTGGGCATAAAGATAAACTGGAGGTGAAAAGAAACTATGTCTCTACATCCTCTGAGGTCCCAAGCACACACTAGTATTCAATCATCGCTCAAGACTGGCACATTTCAACCACTTGATCACATCGCAAGGTATGCACAAACCTGTCAAAAACAAAACAAAACAAAACAAAACAAACAAACAAAATAAAAAACAGCCTCATGAACAGCCTTTGCAGTGCTTGAACCATGTGAAGATTTTGGAGAACTTGTCATGAAAGCACTGCAAAGATGCCAGAGAAATACATTTAGGAAGCAGACTAAACAACACAGATAGTTGGGGAAACTATGTCCACCAGGTATATGCAACCATAGCTAACCAAAACCATGCTGAAGAAGTGTAAAACCAAAAAGGAGAGTGTATGTTGGAGAGGAAGGAGTTTACGTACATACACTGATACCCATAGCATGAAATGAACCCAACATGCCCCAGTTTCATTGCCCTGGTTCTCACTGTCATTAGAGCTTTACCACGTCAACAAAAGTGCCGACAGCTTTTGTTTATTTCTGGCCCACTAAGGCTATGTACCATCATGCAGTACTGAGTGAGGGCAAAGGCCAATAATCCCAAAAGGAAATGAAGCCAGGAAGAGAAAAAAGGATACCTCTGAGGGATGACGCTCAGCAGAGCATATGGGTCTTGGACTACACAAAAAAGTCTCTCCCTTATTGAAGAGTAAATGGACGGAGACAGTAAATGCTTTCCCTGTGCAAAACACCATCAGCAGTAATATAAGAAGTGAGGTGACTTTGCTGGAGGATCCCATGCGTTCATACGGTCCTTACCTGATCACCTGGACACCATCCCAACATGACTGCATCTCTGCCAGGTCATGGTAAACATCCACTGCTGTCACAGATGTCAACAGTGAGATATCCCTTTTATAACGACCTTTGCTTAAAAAACTGCACAGGACAGTCATAGCAAGGGAACCACAGCCTCCTCCAGGAAAATCCACCCACGAACTCATTGCGCCACTAGGAATCTTTTCTAGAGCTGCTTTTTCTGATATAAATAATAATAATAATAATAATAATAATAATAAAAATCATTTGCAGCCTAAGTTCTTTTCTTTGGACTATTTGTATTTGTTCCAGACTGGCCCCGAATTAAGATGTTCTCCTGCATTACTCCCCTTCATACCTGTGTCTATATCTCCAGAAAATGCTTTCTATACTCTCAGTTCAGAAAAGGGCCTCTTTCACTGAACCATCTCCCCTACATCTCTGGCCAAGATTGCAAAACCCTCGTGCAACCATCGGATCTTGGGAGATATCCACCACTGGAAGCCAAGCCCTAGTGAGAACAGTGTGAATCTGAGCCCAGCCCTTGTCCTGGTTTGGCCTAAGCTGGGATCTGGATCCAGGCACTTGGTCATGTCTTTCTTTTCTCCACTGAGAATTGAGGGGAGGGGAATTTCTTGCAGGCTCTCCAAGGCTCTTTTGATGGCAGCCAGAAGGCATTCATTGCCATCCGATCTGACAAACTCTAGCTTGTCCATTTGGTGTCCTAGGAGCCAGCAGGAGTTTCTCGCCTTTACAAAGGAGGAGTTCCTAGTTTCTCAGTGATACTGGGAAGGGGAGAAGGGGGCATCTTCTGTGGATGTCACTGCAAGGCATGTGTGATTCAAGAGAACACCTTCCTCCAAGTGCTGGTTGTGTGAATTAGCTCTGGTGCCCCTCACCATGCCTGCTTCAGATGCCTCCTGGCTGAGAACAGAGCCTGACCACCACCAACACAAACCACTGCACCACACCACCGAGCAGCACCACCACCAAGCTGGCCAGAGGAGACCTGCGTGAACCAAACAAGGCTGAGACACAGCTAAGGAAGCTGAGGAACTCAAAGTAAAGGAAATCAAATAGGATTCATTGTATGAGTCATTTTATGACAGCACAGAAGAGCATAAGGAACACTAGCATTTAAAGAGAACAAGACAGAACAAGACAAGAAGAAAGAGTTTAGCCATGACTTTTGGGACTTGGCTTTGCTCATTATTGCAGAGACAATCACTGTCTCCAGATCTATCTTAATTAGAGAGTGTGGTCTTTATCTCACTGCTTGCCTGTGCACCTTTCCAATGATTACTCTACAGACACTGCCTACATCCAACGTTAAGAGCACAAATCAGGTGTTTTCAAACGCACTAGGAAAGAATTGGGAATAATGTGCAATAGCAACACCAGCAGCACCTACCCAATAATAATGTGCTTAATCCATCCAACTGAAAAAATGAGTAACTGTTGAGTATATGTTTTATGCATGATATTTCTGGGACAGTCGAGTTTTCCCAAGTAGGTTCACAAGGACCACACAGACTCTCTGGTTCTAGACACACATGTTCTTCAAGCTCTCATTTAAGCTGTAGGTGATCACAAAGATAATCAGCCAGGTGTCAGGCTATATGAATTATCTTTGGCTTCTACTCATTAATGTGAAATAAAGGCTTCAGGGTCGGTGAAGAAGACAACAGGAGGACTCATTGACCCATTTGGCTGTATGCATACTGGTATTTGACACTTGATTCTGTATAGCAGNAAAAAAAAGAAAGAAAGCTTTAAGGATACCAGAATGTCTTTTAGTTGCATACAATAAAAATGCTGTGCATAAAATACTAAATTTCTCAGATCAGCAAGTAGCATGATCATAACTTTTGCTGCAAGAAATCATTTCTCTCAAGTGGAGTAAAAAAATAAATAAAAAAACATATTTTGAGCTAAAGGGAAGAAATTCTTTCTCTTTTATGCTTCTTCTCTGCCAGCTTAACTATAAATGGGCAGAATTAAGACTTCAAGTCTTGGATTATCAACAATGCTTGGTATTTATGGAGCCTTTCAATATGTTTAATTCAGTAGTAAGGCTGTGTGTAAAATACTGTGATAAATCCTTTGCTGATGTAAATTTTCATCACTTCATTAATTCCATGTTAAAAAAGGATTGGCTGATTTTCACTGAAGAGAATGACTGGTCATATACTTAGCTGGTGGAAAGCCGGTAGGTCAATTGTAGGAAATTTGTCATGCCAGATAACAATATTGGAGAAGTAAGAAAGGCAGAGAAAAGCATTTCGCTCCTGTAGTGACACTCCAACTAGTCTGATCTGTAATTTAATTAATTTTTAATAGCAGAGAATCTAATTTTTTATGCAGTCTGGAAACCAGACAAATAGATATATATATATTTCAAGCATCAAATCTGAGACTTAAAGAAATAAAGAATCAATATTTTCAAGTGGGTAAAAGAAATCTACCAGGCAAGAAAAAATTTTACACTAATTTTCCTCATATTTTCCAACTCACATTCGGGCAAATCAAATCATGTGATGCTTTGGCTCTGTAGAAACCTTCTCTCCCAGATAGAAGAATAAAGGTTCCCATTGGAAAAGCCATTTGAAAGTGAGCCACATCCACTTCAGCATTGTGGAGTTCTTCTGCACAGGAACCCCACAGCTGCAGGGCCAAACACCTCAGCCAAATATCTTGGATTTGGTATAGGCTTTTGAAGATGTCAAGTCAGAACTTCAGTATGTGCGCACCTGCCTGTATAAAATACAATAAAACCAAGGAAATTTTATTACTGCTGTAGCATTGAGAAATCTTCATCACAGGCAAGTTTCCATTATATGGAAAGAGAACAAAAAAATGTATAAAATAAGTCAACCTCATTGGGAAGAGTTTACATGTACTAAATTTCTTATTTCCACAGAGAAAAGGGAAATTTTCATTCAAAAACAGAAAGGTTTTATATACAAAGTATTACTCCTGCATATGCCAAATCAATAGGAGTTGCTTCTATTTCCAGGAACAGTTTCGTGCCTTCAAGGAGCTGTACCATGTCAGGGACAGGAAAGGACCGATCAGAGTCAGATGGAAAATAATAAGATCTACAGCATATTCTGGAAACAATAAATTCTTTTGCATGTGTGGTGCAGGTACATGTTCAACCATTAACAGGCAGTAAGGCGGTGCATGGTCAACAACGAGTATTATGCTGCTGCTCTCGCACAACATAGCCCTGCCCTGGCTGCACCCCTCAAGACCATAAACTACAACAAAACCAGAGCTGCGTGTTGTTACTACGTGTGAAAGGAGCTGCTGAAGTACTGAGGATTAAATTATTCATCTTAACAAACATGTAGATCACTTACAAAGCCCAAGGCTCTATGTACCATTGCAATATAAAGCGTTCTCTTTCCTCCTTGCAGAGCAGGAGGCAAATTCAGTGTCATACAAGCATGAAGCCTAATCTCTGCTTTGACCAGCTTGCCAAATATTTACCTCCAAGGCTATGATTATTATCATTGGCTATTTAAGAGTATGCTATTTTTTCCCACATCTGTTACAGATGTCTATGGCAAGCGTTTAGCTCTTGCCGGGAAGCTCTTGCTTGCAGCTCCAGAAGTTTAAGGCGCAGCCTCCGCTGGTCTCGGTGACGTGAGGTGCTCCTTCCACATCATCAGTCAGAGCTCTCAAGCCCAACAGCGCCTGGTTCAGACCTCCAGCAGCCCACAGACCAAACCACCCCACCCAGTAATCTTTGAATCAAGCACGTCATTTCTTGGTTTGCGCAAACACATGCGCACGAACAGGCAGAGGAACACCAGGGAGGTTAACATCTCCCTTCGCACATGCTCAGCCAGCCGAAAGGACTGACACAAGCCTGCGTCACTGCAGGAAATAAGCAGCGGCTTGGACCACAACAAACGCTTGCAGTCTGGCATCCCTTTGGAGATCTTGTGACTTCTTGTCCTCCCCACAAGACAAGAGCCCCCTCTTTGTGTTTGTCTGCCCTGCGCTGCAATGGGGGCCTGAGGCCTCGTTCAAAGGTTTGACATCAGCAACACGAGTGCAAAATAAAAGCAAGGGCTGGCCGCTCTCCAAGGATTCATCTTGCTGATGTCTCAGCTGTGCCAGTTGGAGTTAGTTATCGAGGACGAGCCACAGGAACTGCCATGAATGCTGAAGGGACTGGAAACATCATATATGGTGTAAACAGGAACTGCAGAGCCTTGACTGGACCCATTTGATCTCTGTGGTGTGGGAGAAGACATAGTGCAGTTTATTTGGGCATGGTCTTCCTCTTCCTCAGCCCAGAAGGCAATGCTCAGGGATTGCTAGTGCAGATGCCACAAGGGTAAAAAGGGAAGCATTTCTAAAAATATCAGAAAGATTTGCCATCTTGCTTCAAAAAGGGCATGTCTCTTTCCGCCTGTTTCATCTCTGACCTGGACCAGGTCTTCCCTTCTTAGCCTGCTTCCATGGGCAAGGTCAGCACCCTAGGTTTGGGGCTCACCTCTACTTCTGAACCTGCTATACTTGTGATAACTAACCCCAAAGCACTCTAGAAAAGAGGAGATCCTGCAAACTAAGGGCTCATTAGTACCCACGTCAGCCCCATCCCTGAGAGCTGCCAGCATCTAGGTACGCAGATGGCTTCTTGGGATGAATCATCAGCAGGCTGCAGGTTTCACTGTGGTGGGACAATTCCCTGCCTGATGCACAGAGATGCTGTGAGTTCAGTCTGACTTCACTGAAGGGGCAATTGATATAAGCAGGACCATATATTCTCTGTAACCTCCCCTAATGCACCTTCATGTGTCCTTGCTGGAAATGTTCCCAGCATAGATAAGCAACTTTTAAGTTTCCTCACATCCTGCTTACTGCAGCATCAATGCACTGCAAGTAGCCAACCAGCCCAAACGTGTTAGGCGAGATGCAGCACTCAGACAGCTTTTGCAGTCTTTCTTCAGGCCTCCAAACACATGCCCTGCAGATCCCGACAGTACTCATGTGCACAAAGCATCACCATGAATTGCAGGATGACATGAAACGGGAACACGCTGACCTTCTGCATGCTTTAAACTCTGGGCAGCACCAGAGAGAAAACATATTAGTCAATAATATGATCTTCTTGGGAGACCTAAGATGAAAAAGAGTAAAATGCACCATTTAAGTCCAACAGTTGTTACCTAACCCATACATCTCTCCTTACTTCCCTGCCACTGATTTATGAATCAGATGCCTCGTCCTCAGACAGGAGCACACATGTTTCACATTGACACAGGTTTTCTTTCCCACACATCTCTGCTGTGGAAGGTGACCATTTGAACTCGTTAATTTACCGTACAAAGTGAGCGTGTTCTCCTAGCTGGTACCCTGCAAAGCTCAAGTTAAGGGCAGGAGAGTGGAAAAGGCTCTTGGTTTGGGGGAAGGACAGGAGGAGGGAAGAAAGCACGCAAAAAGGCTTTTAACCCAGAGCAACTTGCCTTCTCTTCAGCCACAGCATGTGGTATACACGTGATTTGAACACAGCAGAATAGCTCATTACTTCATGAGAACCAAGCTGAGCATGTCTGTAGCTCTGATGGGTCCCCAAGTCAACCTGAGCATGGAGATGCAACCACCTGCAGTTTTTCCTTACCAGAAATACCTGGAGGGTCTCCAGGCTCTCACACCATGTTTTGTTGTGTCACAAACTCCAAACTCTTGAAGTGGAGGTGGCTCAGATCAGCCAGGTGAGAGATGCTGAAGTAAAGCAGATTTCCCTTGGTCTCACCCTCTTCCTGACCTCATCTGCTCTCCCCATCACCCACACATCCACAGGATGTCCCACCTGTGGGACACTGACAGATTGTGAGGAGCAAATGAGGCTGCTTTGCTCTCCCCTATAAGAGCACACATTTTGGTATGAAAAAGGTGAGAATTAGTGATGATGGTGAAGCGCAATGCAGCCTCGCAGGTGGGGCACAGGCTCCTGGCTTCCAGAACACCAGTGCTCCCTGCTCCATTCCTCCATGTCCAAACCCCATCTGTGCTCCATCAATATGGTGCCTGGGCCCACATAAAGTATTTTTACCCATATGAGAGGCTAAAGGACACTCACAGCTCATGCATAAAGTCTCCCCTTCTTCCCACAGAGCTTGGTGAAAACATGGCAAATTTGCACCAACTTCAGACTTATCCTCAGATATCACTGGTGGTAGAGGTAGGGTATGACTGTGCTTGTGGCCAGCAAAGACATGGAGGGGAGGAAGCAGCAAAAAATAATTGGTGGGTGGATGCCTTTAAGGAAATACGAGCATGATTAAAAGAAATTTCATGGTCAATAAATAAATTTTTCCAGGAACTTCAGAGGAGAAGATATGTTCATGATGAGCCAAGGAAAGAGGGGAAAAAAAAAATATATATATATATATATACACATATGTTTTCATTAAAACCCTTAATGTGAGCAAAAACATCTCCCAGTGAACTTTGGGGTTCTTTGTAACATTTCACAGAACAGCATTTGCCACCCCAAATTGTGGTGGAAATTAATAACATGAAGACCTTCAGTGCTCTCGACTCCCACTGACAGCCCTCTGCAACTGCCTGAAAACCAGGCCCATAATTAGTAGACATACGCTGTGGATGGAAAAAATCCCCGCCAACTATTACTAGAATGCAGTAACTTTATTTCCAAGGGATTTTGAGATACATCCAGAGAGAGGGAGACCTGACTCATTTCTTGTATTTCGTTTTTGGCAGGAGGAAGTGGGGAAAAGGGGTTAGACTCAAACTGCCAAGTAGCAAAAGAAAATGATAAACCTGACATGCAGAGGTTGGACACAGCAGGTCACTCACTACAGAGCATGTGGGGAAATCGTTTCTGTCCCTTCCTCACCACTTCACAATGCCAAAAACCTCAACTGATGTAAATTATCCTTCCCCCTTTGACTTCAGTGGCATCGTGCCAGTTTGCAGCAGCTGAGGGTGTGACACAACCATTTTTGCTCTCTGCAAATGCCGAAGAAGTTATGCAAAAATTCAATAAAAAGCATCTGAAAATTAACTGATTTTGAACTATGTCCTATTTTGGGAATAAATTTTAAAACTCAATAGAAGAATTTGAGGCCTAACATCCTGCCAGGATAACGCCGCTGATGGCACTGGTATTTACATGAGCCTATAAAATGGGCTTTTTAGATCTTTTCTTCTCCTGACCTTGTGTTTAAGGTATTACAGGGGTGGGTGATAAACAGGCAAATAAATTGTTACAGCCAACAAGCAAGGGACCATCACCACCCCACTGCTGCTGAGCTTGGGTGTTATCTCAGGCAATCAAAACTTTAAAGGGAAAAAGCCAGCTGCAGCTAAACCACAGGCTGTGAAAACCGCCCGTGTCCTTGCTCCCATATGGCTGCAGCATGCAGAGAGGGGAAATGCCTGCAGCCGCTGCCACCAGCCCACACGGGACCAGTTCTCCCGGCACAGCTCTGCATTAGCAGGAAAGAATTGTGTCCTGCACAGCTCGGTGCTGCTGCCTCCACAAAAGGAAAGTCATCTCCCAGAGGGTGACTGCGATCCTTTAGGACTCTTGGGGGACTCCTGTTAGCACAGGGTGGGTTTGAAGAGCTTCTGTCCCCATCCTTCCCACGTCCCATGGCCACCCCTCCTTCTAAAGCTGAGATGCTCCTGCAGCAATATTCCCAGAGATACCCTTATAGACAAGGAGGTGAGCCCAGCAGACCTACCTGTATTTTGTAATTAAATCACATTTGAGAATTCAGTGGCAAAGACCTCATTTAAACATCTGTGGAAGCTGCTGGTCTTTGCTGTGCTGCAGCAGTACCTTCAGAGGTGTTTCTGTATCTCCACAGCCAGTTAAATGGGGACTGAATGGCACATTCCTGGAGCTGGTCTAAAAGCCTGCCTTTATACAATTTTCCTTATAAAGCAGAAATTATAGGGACATAAAAGTGTCTTTCAGTGAACAGCCAAAGGCTTGATAAACTAAAGACATCTGGTTCTCCCTCTTAATGTTCCATTGATGCAACTCCTTTAACCACCTGCAAGTGAATGCATTCTCCCAGTTATCCGCAATTTTGAATCCTTTCGCTGGAAGCAAAGCTAACTAAATATAGCAAGCTGCCCAGGGACAGGACACGGGCACTGGCCTAACACCACGAATCACCCTTCTGCTGTCCTACCATTCTGCTCTGCTTGCTGCAGCCTCCCAGGGCCAAAGGAATTTCTGTTTTAGTGACAAAGCTAACTGGAGGCACGAGGACGTTCCGTGTGGTAATCAAGATAATGGTAGAAGTCCAAGGGAAATAAACCCTGGGAGTCCTGCCTTCTCACTGTCAATGTAAAAGACATTTCTTTTGTGAAGTCTTCTTTTATACTTCTGTAGCATCCTCATATCCCCACAAAACAGTTCTAGGAAACAAAATGATACACAAAACTCATCATCAGTTGTGTTTTCATGTGTTAGGAACATCAGTGGCCTTTCTCTAACCTCGGAAAGGGTGGTAAGCCCTGACTTTGCATCTGTATGCTCACTTGAAACAAAAGCATCCATCCAGCTATATAGGCATACACCACTTATGCAGAAGGCAACCTCTAACATTTTGTCTTCCCAAACATCCCCAGTGTCATCTTTTTTTTTTTTTTTTTTTTCTCCAACAGTGCAGGTTTCCTAGTGCTTTATCTCCTCAGATCCCAAAGGGAACAGTTAGAGAGTCGCCGTGTGAGCCAGCATCCATTTGTGGATAAAGAATGCGAAGGGTCGGCACTGCCGCGGCGGGGGGGTGGCAGGTCCTGAGCGACCTCCAGACAGCCAGGAGGTAGCTCACAGCACTGCTGAAGAGATGTTACTCCAACCCTAGCCTGCAGTAAAAGCTGTGCCTATGTGGTCCCTGTGCCACTTTGCAATGCTGCAGACGTCCTCCCTCCTTAAGGCAGCGATTTCTCTTCTCTGGGCTTTCTTATACTGCAGTTAATATCAGTGCCAAGACTCTTTCTCCAAAATATCTTAGACAGATACTTGCCAGATATCTGAGGGAGCCACTGATTTCGTATGGTGAATACACAGAAAAAGTCCTGCCTTTTAAAATAATATTTAATTTCCTCACACCAGCTACATGATATCTCACCTGGACAACACCTATACAGCTCGGACAAAACTGCTGGGCACGTGAGTTTTGTGTGCAGAACCAAAACACCGAGGGGCATCAAAATGTGGGATCCGGAGGGCTGGGGATGCTGCTCGAGCCCTGGGTTTTCTGTTTGCACAATCGCCTCCACTCCAGAGCTTGAGTCCTCAGCCAGCAGATGCTTATTTAACTCATGTCAGGATCTTGGCAGGCAGTCTGACATTTTCAGAAGATAACTGCAGTTAATAGCACAGATCTACTTAATCACTTCAGTCAGGACAGAATGACCCAGTGTCATCTTCTGATCTGATTTATGAAATGATGGCATTGAATAGGATAAAGTAACTGGCTGCTACACTGTTGATGACATGATGTTCCTGCAGTGCCCAAACACATGGTTTTGGGGAGAGGCAGAAGGAGATCTAACGAGGCTGCAGAGACAGACGGTCACATCCTCCCCAAGGGCCCCAGCCTGACACATTAAAATCCCAAGAAACAACACTTAGAAAATATTTTTTTCCCCACAAGGAAAAATTTTACTTTGGAAACTTGTATCACCACTCTAAGTGAAAACCTGGACGCAAAAATAAATAAAAGGGGAGATGCAGGAATTATTTCCAACCCCTACTTCCTTCTAGTTCTCCTTAGCTACTGTCCACTCTTCTCCAGAGAGGCCACCACCCCCCTTGTGCTCAGCACACCATCACCCCACTGATAGTTAATAAACATGGTTGGCTTCTTAATATGGTGCATGTATGGTCACCTTCAGGCCTGCTGCTTCAAAGTGACCTCAGGAGCTCTTCCACAGGACTTGAGATGCCTCTCTGAAGGGATGCACAGGTCTAATCCCTAAACATCTGCTAAACCAGTAGCTCACAGACTGTAACATACGGAACAAGCAGTGATGGGCTGGGAGTAACTCGAAAGGTGTCCATGAAATATTTCAAGTTAAAAAAAAAAAAAAAAAAAAACTAACCAAAAAAGGAACTTGTCATTTATCAACAGGTGTTTGGCAATGCTTATGGAGAACACTGGTAACTGGTCTATTGGCAGAAAAAGTTCATGATTAAATTTTTGTCATCGTTGTTGTACATTTTGTCATTGTACAAAGTCTGTGATCACAGCCTAGCACGAGAGTTCTGTTTTGGTTATTCCACTCACCTCCCAGCAGTCATAAACTGGTGCAAATCAAGCTGTTCTGCAGATTTTTCCTTAAAAACATCTATGGTCCAATCCCCTAAAGTCACACTGTTCCACCAACTTCAGGCTGTCTAGTCCCTGCTGCTTTGAAATATATTTGCACCAGAGTTTTGTCACCTCCTTGGTCTTGCAGACACCTCCCAAGCCAAGTGTCTGTGCTGTGAGTATATACCACATACCTGTGCTGGTTTAAGTGTTTCCCTTCAGAAAAAGGTATTAATAGAAAACCAGGATTGATATGACATAACTTGAATTATCTAAGGAATGACTATGGCCACCTAGGTTCTCCCTGTAGTCATGGGGAGAGAGAGATGCCTTCAGAAAGTCATTAATCTTGTCTGCCTAACAATCATACAATAGGATGAATCGACCTATGGGAACATATCTCTCTCTCCACTCTATCTAAAGAGCTTAGATGAGACTCCTGCCTTGACGTAGTTGAAGGTAGGTCTGATTAGCCCAACACAAAAAGACTTGCCAGGAATAAAGGTTCTTGGGGGAACCCATTACCCTCTAGGCCCTTTTATCTTCATCTCCTCAACAACTAATTCCTTCCAGCGTATCCTTCCATGCTGAACCGTCAGCACATCCATCCTTGACTTCCCAAGAGCATGAGGAGCACAAGGCAGGCTCCATCCTGACCAGGCTGCCTCCCTCCTTCCTGCTGCTCCAGCTGCCCACCGATGCCAGGGAAGAATTCAAGTTGATTCCAACCGATGTTGCACCTGGCCTCTTGTCGGCAACAGCCAAGCAGTGAGAAACAAGAACTAGGAATGCATCCCGTCTTCCCAGCACACCATTTTGCAGAGATTTCCTCACACCTCGCCTTTATGTTGTGTTTTTTTTTTTTTAATCATAATTAATTTTTACTGCTTTTGTTCTAATAGAATCAATGTACTATTTCTAAGCACACTCATGAGTTTGGAGGCTGCAATCACCAGGATATTATCTAAGTGAAGTTCTGAATAATGAGGGTCGTGTTATTTCAACCACTGACTATTACAGAAATGAAAAACGGTGGAGGGGGGAAGATTTTTCATTCCAGTCAAAATAATGCCCTAAAAACTGGAATGACCCTTTAGTGTTCATGTTGCTGAATCTCCAGGTTTCATATCATGTAAAACCATGTAATAAGGTCCCTGCACAAGATGCCAGGCATTTCCAGGCAAACCGTACAGATTGCAGTATCATTAATTTAATCTTCCACTACTCGACTCTCCTCCTGACTGAAAAATCAATGCTAATAAGAAGCTTTGGGAAAAGAGTGTGTTGATGCTTGATCTTGTATGGACTAATTTTAACCTGCTATCAAATGACTAAGTGGCTTTAAAGAACCTATAAACCCAACAAAGAGATTTTTAAATGTCTCTTTCCCAAACGGTGCTCTCTGCTGATGAAGACATCTAAATGCATGAGGACGGGTTTATGTGCTGCCTCAGCCTCTCTGTCAGGAGTGCTGGGGACGAAGGCCAAAGTCTCGTGCTTCAGCCGCACGAGTCCCTGCGCTCGCGTGCAGGAAGGCACCAGGCGGTGCATCCAGCAAAGAGCAATTTCAAGCAGCTAGAGACACTAATAGCATCTGAATCAGCTGTGGCTGGAAGAAAAAAGCGTGGTGCTATTTGCTCGTTCGGATAAACTGCCTGCTAGAGCAATAACCAAAGCCTGAAGAACAAGTGGGGTTTTAAGCAATAGCTGAGATGGGATAAAGAACAACACCGTGAATAGTCTCACTGTCCCCTCCAGCACTGAGCCGTGGTGCCTGCCTTTACCTCCAAGGTCTCTGGGGAGTCAGTCCAGGGGTTCACAAGGCACCCAGGAGACCATTTCCCACCTCTGGGAGCTGTGAGATGAAACTGCTGAGTCACACAGCCTTTTCCCACCTTTTAGCAAACTTCCCATCAAAAATAGCGTGGCCACATGACCCTACTTTAAATCACGCCACAGTGCCTGTTTCACTTGGGGACACTAAGTCATGTCCAGAAGACAACAGTTAGCTGAATTAGGATATTACCTTTTCTGAAAAACTTTCTTCATTTTACAGCTAGTCAATTCTTCTAGTTCATTCATCTCTTCTGTTCCACCTTGCATCCCAACATGTAACCACTAACCATGCTGATCTGACCAACAGAACAGCAACTTTATTTTTTATTTTTTTATACAGCTCCTAAGATTATGAGGGTTCAATCTTTAAATCAAAGGTCCTGAAGTACCATTTGAATACAAATAAACACACAGACATTGTTAGCAGATTTTTAGAAAGACACAGCCAGCTTTGCTTTCTGAAGATGCACATATTGGTATTATTAACATTGGAAAGTGCCTGTGAATTTTGCGAGCAAATGCAAGGCCACCTTTACAGTGAATAGATTATTCACTGAATATATACTGAACTTTCAAAGTTGGATTAAATTTCCTTTCCCTTCTGTTCAGCAGCTTTGACCATGAAGAGAGAGATGGGAAAGGATGGATCCAGGTTTAAATATTCACTCATCCTGGGAAGAGCTCAGATCCTATTTCCCTCCTTGCAAGAGAGTCCCTCAACACCCAGTTCACAATTCCCTCCTGAATGTGGTAATATATTTATAATTTTGCCTACTATTTGTACATATGGAGGGGAAAAAAAAAAAAAAAAAAGAAGCATGGATGTGGAATACAGCAGTTTATCCCAGCTAAACATCACTGCCTTATCACTGTGAAAAGAGTGAGAAGAAAACCAAACTCTACATCAAAACAGCTTTTAACACTGAGATCCCTACTGATAACATCACAGCAGATAGTTTATCAGCAAGATCTCATCCGTTACTAACTCCTAACAGGGAGTCTATGATGAGGTTATCATCCCAGCAGAACCCTGTTTCATTATCCCCGTGTCTCTCTTTCATCCACATAACAAGCCTGACAGAGAGACCAGCCCACAGGGCTAAGCCCAGAAGAGAGAATGCTCCTATAGCTTCCCTTTAATGAGGCTGCTCTCAAGATATATGTTGTGTAGTGCCACAGCCTATGGCTCATACAGAAACCATGGCCATGGTCTTCTGTTGGTACCATGTCCAGCACTAGCATGGCATTTGGCTATTGAGTTATCAGAAAGGCAACCGCTGGATGTGTGCCTCCAGATAGATCACACATCCGTGGTCACGCTGGATGAGTCCAGCCCATCACGCATTGCCAGATGCTGGCCTACACGTCTGACTCTGCTTCACTTCTGCTCCTAAAGTGGCTGAATGACCCACCAAAGCCACATCTGCCTCTGTCCTGGCACAACTTACCTGCCTCAGGCTGCACAAGTTCCCCAGCACGCTGTGCACAGGCCCTCCAAAATTCCACAGCCCAAGTATCTCCTTGCCTGGGTCATCAGCAGTCCTCTTGTCTGCGTCCTGAAGGTCAACGCTTGGAGCTCTGCCCTGGAGATCAACCCTGAGCACATGAAAATGAAAGGAAGGCAATGGGGAAGGGGCTGGTCCAGAGCAGGTCTTGGACCTCTGCAACTGGGGCGGCTCTGGGCCAGCTGTGCATCACAGCTGGCAGAAGGGCCAGGGCTTCAGGATCTCCATCAACACAGAGCTATCAGGGTGCAAAACAATCCCATGGTTCACTGAGTAGCGTCAAAACCTGAAGTTGTGCTTTTGTGCTCCCACTACAGTAAGTTACGTGACATGGAAAAAAACTATATATAGGAAAACTTAGTTGCTTTCTGATAATTTCCCAAAACAGTTACCATCCTTTTTTGGGTTATCATACAAATCATTGCTCTCACCCACCCTTAGATCATCATGCAGCAGAAAAATGGGATGAAGCTGAAAGATAAAACTCTGGCAAGACTCCAACCATGATTGGACGTTCCGATGAGTAACGAGCACGACCAGAGTTACGGCAGTAAATATTTGAAGTTATTTTTGAAATGAAGTCTCAGGAAAGATATAAACTCTCATGATTTGAGGCATTAGCTAACCTCTAATTACAGAGGGAGGAATGGAAAAATTTTCTGAGATAAGGGATAACCTAAATGCTTGTTGCAGGGTTTCTTGGAAGGCCCTCTGACCACCCCGCTCTGGTTGTTGTCAAAATCCTGGGCTAGAAGGCTCACAGGTCTAAGAGAGATTAGCAGTTCCTAAATTCCTAGAAATGTAATTGTAACTTATACTTTGCTTGCTACAAACGTTTGATTTTCTTAACAAAATTGTAGAAATATATTATTATATAAATCAGATGTTTTGTTGCAGGCAAACCATTACCATAGCTACCATTTTTCCCCCCCAAGAGTTGCAATTAATAGTTTGTCCACTACAAACATCTGTTTTTTATTTAACTAATATATACATTATACATATATACACACACAAAAAAAAATCAGATGCTGCAAAACATTTGTTAAAGTGCATATGAGACAGCATCTAGTGTATGAGACAGCTAAAGTGAGAAAACAGTTCCCCAGGACGGGAGAACTGAGCTCAAACACCTTTACTTTATGTTCCTCGTACTGTTTATCTGTAAAGTCCACAATATGTATTGATTTACAACATGATCTATTCGATTCACTGAAACTCTTTGTTATACAGCCTGCTTTACTTCTCTTTCCTCCACATAGTGTTGGCTCCATTTATTGTTTCATTCTAAACTTTTTGGAAACTTATTTTCACCACTGATTTTGCAATGGCCATGGCAATAGCTCTCCAGCTTCAGCTGGGGCCTTCAATACAAGCGCCTCACAGTACCCCTGGATTAGAGCCCGAGTGAACCCGGGCAGGTCCTGTGGTGAAGCCCACCAATGTCCATGGCCCCAGGAAGAGCAAGGCCAGGGTCTAGGCCAGCAGTGGGGACAGAAAGCAGCCTGAAGGACAGGAAGGAACAGAACCCAGTGAATGCCCTGAGCTGCAGGGAGACATCAGTGTGACCAGATGCTGGTGGGTTCAGGACAAGACAAATGAAGGAGAAGCCAGATTTGTCAAGCAAAAGGCAGGGGGAGAGAAAGAATACTTCACAAGCTCAGCAGCAGTCGATCAAGAAGCCAAGATCAACTAGAGAGACTACCTGTGATACCTGCTTGCTGGCACACCACTGTAGTTATCACATACCACAGTTTGCACTGAGTCAGGCATGTGAGGTGTCACTCCTTTAGGACCTTCTCTCGGAGTCTGGACTCCATCCAGCGTAGCTATAGGTACGTGGGCTACCATCCCCTCTGCTTTCAGTCTGCCCAGGTGGAAATGTGTGGGGTGGTTTGTTGTGGAAGCAGCTGGGT
Organism: Anseranas semipalmata; assembly: GCA_013399115.1. NCBI lineage: Eukaryota > Metazoa > Chordata > Aves > Anseriformes > Anseranatidae > Anseranas > Anseranas semipalmata. Next base: position 724,677 of record VXAA01005869.1, on the reverse strand, counting down.
TTGGGCAAGTCTTCTGTAAAGGAGGTCCAAAAGATGCTTCTCACAGCCCAGAAAGCTTATGGCGGTCCTCAGATCCACAGCTTCAACACAAGAACCTTTCACCTCTTGCACAGATGCGTTTTCTCTTACTGTAGTATGTCACCAAACAAATGTAACAGTCAACCACAAACTTTCACCCTCAGCATCTAATGTTGTTTTGTTGATCTGTGATCTTTTAGTGAGCTTAGTGAGCACACATGCCCTGGAGAAGGGGTAAGAAAGATGAGGAATGCCATGGGAAACCAGCACACAGGGCAGGAGCCAGGATAGATGTGCTTGGCCAGCCGGCACTGGTCCAGCGACACAAACCAGTGCTTGGCACTAGCGTAAGGCTAAGCTGAGCCTTGACCAAGCTGGAGCAGAACAGGAGTGGATGGGCTTGCCACTGCTGTTCACTGTGTGAACCCCTCTATGAAAACTCAAATGATTTTCATGTATTTTCCTGGAATAATTCCTCAGCGAGACAGTCAGCAGCACTCATAGTCACCTACAGGATGAGAAGCAGCATCTGTACTGAGGCCTGATAGGTGATAATCATCCAAAAGAAGATTACTAAAGAAATATCATCCCTTTCTTCTAGCCTGAATCCAAACTCAATGTTTACAACCAGAGGTTGCAACCAGAGGTCTGCCTTGCTGAGGAATGGGCATTTTTGGCAAGGGGCTGTTGGTTAGAAGAGGGGACAGGACTGATGAATGGCTCCTGAAGAAAGAAGGGAAGATCCTGACTCAGGCTGTAATTTGATTAGCATCTCTAAAAACTACCACAAATTTGTCTGCTTTCCCCGTTTACAGCTTATCCCACACTTGTCAGCACACAGCTATCTGTGCATGAAAATCAGCTTAGAAAGAGTGCCCCAAATCGATCAGGGACTTGGCCACATGGACATCATTTGGACTTCAGCTCCGGGTCGCCCTCCTTCACCACCAGCTCCTGCAGTCGTCCTCGCAAAGCGGAAGCGGTGCAGACTGCCCAAATTCCGATCCCCTTACACAGCCTCCGGGAGCCACTCCCGTGCAGCTCAGCGCACACAGCTTGCTCCAGCGGGGGCTCACAGTACCAAGCCCTTTGCTTATGAGGGAAATCAAGTGTCAGCGAGCGTGGGGTATTCCTAACCTGAGGCTAGTCAGGCCACAGAAATTCATCTGTATTGGATGTTTTCATCTGTTGTTATTGACATTAAAAAAAAAAATTAATTGGTTTTGGGAAAAAATGTAGCCAAAGTCCTGCCCCAGCACAGAGGTGGGGGAGATGCAGCACACTGTGCTTGAAGGAATCACTGCAGTGCACAATATCAACCCCTCACCTACCTGCAAGAGAGGTTTTATTGTAAATTTAGTGCTAATAGTAGTGATATGGCAGGATATTTAAAAGATAGATTATAAAATATATTTATATATATATATATATATATATATATACACACACATGTATCTTCTTATATATATATATAGCCATTGCTGTTCACTGTGAATCCTTCTATAAAAAATTCAAATGATTTTCATGCATTTTCCTGGAACACTCTTCCTCAGGGAGACAGTCAGCAGCACTCAGACATATATGCGTGTGTGTACGTATATACTTACACATGCACACAGAGCACTCTGCACAGCAACAGCTGTAAATGCTGACCTAGGTTCAGACCACAGACATGTCCCGGGGCCTGATCTCCACCTGTCCCCGACTCCAGAAGAAGCAGGTCCCCAGCACAGGGCAGATGGGCTTGCTCTCCTGTCGGATCTCTCTTTAGGGCTCCCTCTCCAGGCCCCCGTGGCACCACCTCAGGTGTGGGGAGTGGCCCAGGGCTGCTGAGGACAGGGCTCGGCCCCACAGGGTAACAGAGCCATCCCTGAGGGAAGGGGTCGGGAGTAGGCCGAGCAGGGAGCTCGGCCTGGTGAAAGCGGACGATGCTGCCCCTGGAAGCGGCGGTGTCCCTGAGGCCTCGCTGAGGGGGCAGCCATGGCTGCTAGGGGCAAAGGGGGACAGACACCGAAGATGATGGCGCCCTGCGAGGCCGAAGGTCCCTCAGCAAAGCAGCCCCTTGAAACGCTCCTGCTCTGCTCCCCAGGCAAGAGCTTCCCACACCACAAAGACCTAGACAGCTCTTCCCATAACCAAACCCACCCTGTAAAAACTAATTAAAGTGTTTAATTAGCTTTTGATTAACAGCATATTTCAGAACTACAGCCTTGCAGAGCAGCAGAGGCAGAACTTGGGGTCTGGGCTGCTGGTTTTGTACACGAGTTCCTCACTCCAGAGCAAACACGCAATTAGGCCACAGCACCGATTGTTCCCCATTTGCAAAGCCAGAGCGTGAAGCAAGTTGTGTTAATGTGTCGAAACGAGGGGAGAAATGAAGAGAGCAATGGATCACCGAGTCTTTGAAGGGAAAAGTAATATTGTAATAATTTATAGAAGGGAGAGTTGGTGGGTGGGACAGTTGCTCTCAAAGAACAGTGGCATTTAGCCAGAAAATAAGGCTCGTTTGAGAAGAGCATCACTGCCATCTTCAGGACAGAAGATTTCACTTCATAGCGATGCGACAGCTTTCCCAGGGCATTTTTTTTTTGGTTCATGCAATACAAAAACTGTTTGCTACAACTCCTGCCAAAGTTACATTTGTAGTTATTACAGATGCTCTGCAGACTAAACGTGACGCCCATCTACAAGAAGGGCTGGAGGGTGGACCCGGGAAACTATAGGCCTGTCAGTCTGACTTCGGTACCAGGGAAGCTCATGGAGCAGATTATCTTGAGTGTCATCATGTGGCATTTGCAGGGCAACCAGGCGATCAGGCCCAGTCAGCATGGGTTTAGGAAAGGCAGGTCCTGCTTGACGAACTTGATCTGCTTCTATAACAAAGTGATGCTCTTAGTGGACGAGGGAAAGGCTGTGGATGTGGTCTACCTTGACTTCAGTAAGGCTTTTGACACCGTTTCCCACAGCATTCTCCTGAAGAAACTGGCTGCTCATGGCTTGGACTGGCGTACCCTTCGATGGGTTAGAAACTGGCTGGGTGGCCGGGCCCAAAGAGTCGTGGTGAATGGAGTTAAATCCAGTTGGAAGCCGGTCACTAGTGGTGTCCCCCAGGGCTCAGTATTAGGGACAGTTCTCTTCAATATCTTTATCAGTGATCTGGACGAGGGGATCGAGTACACCCTCAGCAAGTTTGCAGATGACACCAAGTTAGGCACACGTGTTGATCTGCCCAAGGGTAGGAAGGCTCTGCAGGAGGATCTGGATAGGCTGGACCAATGGGCCGAGGCCAACTGTACGAAGGCCAAGTGCCGGGTCCTGCACTTNTGTACTCAGCTCTGGTGAGGCCGCACCTCGAGTCCTGTGTTCAGTTTTGGGCCCCTCACTTCAGGAAGGACATCGAGGTGCTGGAGCGTGTCCAGAGAAGGGCAACGAAGCTGGTGAGGGGTCTGGAGAACAAGTCCTATGAGGAGCGGCTGATGGAGCTGGGGTTGTTTAGCCTGGAGAAGAGGAGGCTCAGGGGCGACCTGATCGCTCTCTACAGGTACCTTAAAGGAGGCTGTAGCGAGGTGGGGATTGGTCTCTTCTCCCACACGCCAGATGATAGGACGAGGGGGAATGGGCTAAAGTTGCGTCAGGGGAGGTTTAGGTTAGATATTAGGAAAAACTTCTTTACTGAAAGGGTTGTGAGGCATTGGAACAGGCTGCCCAGGGAAGTGGTTGAGTCACCATCCCTGGAGGTCTTCAAGAGACGTTTAGATGTAGAGCTTAGTGATATGGTTTAGTGGAGGACTTGTTAGTGTTAGGTCATAGGTTGGACTACGTGATCTTGGAGGTCTCTTCCAACGTGAAGGATTCTGTGATTCTGTGAAAATGGAATGAACACAGACAGCACTGTCAATTTTCTTCCAACTGCTATTTCTGTGATTCTGTGACCAGGGTTTGGTCCAACGCCTACCAGTTTCTGAATTTTGACACCTACCCACACAGAAATGCCTCATACCTACAGTTTCCACTGCAAACTTCAATTTAAGATGGAAAGGACTGATCAAGTCAGTGCAGCCCGTGTCAGCGCAGAGACATTTCCTAACTGGTACCTCTTGCACTTTATTCAGTTTCGGTTCAATGTCTCCCAGGAGCCATCTTTTTTCCCTTTTCTTGCAAGATGCCTATGTTAGGCTAAGAGACCACAGAACCACAGAACAACCCAGGTTGGAAAGGACCTCAAAGATCATCAGGTCCAACCCTTCATGGGAAAAGGGAGCTTAGATGAACTTATCCATCACCCTGTGCAATCACATCCTGAAAACTTCCAGCAATGGGGATTCTACCACATCTCTGGGGAGGCTGCTGCAGTGATTGATTGCTCGCACTGTAAAAATTTCTTTATCGTATCAAGATGAAACTTCTCCCCAGTGCAACTTGTACCGGCTGCCCCTTGCCCTCCCCATGTGGCTCCCTGTAAAGAAAGAACCTCCATCCTCTAAGTACTGGAGTACTGTGATGAGGTCCCCCCCAGGTCTTCTCTTCTCCAGGGTGAAAAGACCTAACTCCTTCAGTCTTTCCTTACAGGCCAGGTTCTCCAGCCCTATGTCACAAGTTACAGAAAATTTCATATAAAGATGCCCCCTTGCCTTGACTGTGTACCTGTGACAACCTGGCTCTACTTTAAGTGCAGAGTCTTGACGTGTCAGGAAACCCCTCGTGACATCAGCCAACTTTCCTTCCCTCAGCATTAAATCATCGTTCTTCCAGCCTGCACACAGCCAGCTGATTAGCCCAGAATGCTCCTTCAGCCTGGCTCTCCAAGTGGCATTTCACTCCCACTCGCTACAAGCCATTTCGAAGATGCGTAGTGCTAAATTCAGTTTATCACCTTAAAAACTACAGTAAGGATGCTAAAGATAAATGTAATTGCTTAAAAGCAAGGAAATAGCACAGTTAAGACTTCCACATTACTTAAGCTCAAGTCTTTCAGCAGATGCTCTCTCCCACCGCTTTTAATTACACCAACACTAACCAGGGGTCACACAGCTGGTTATGGAGACATCAGCTTACACTGCAACACATCCCTCCATGCTGCAATGGGATGCTTGTCTTGTGCCCCTTCACATGACGGGGGCATTTCCAGCTGCATGGGATGAGCTCCTTTCCCAAGCCTGGACACGGGCCTGTCAGTTGGCCAACATTTGAGCATTGCTTTGACACGATGGGCATGTGTAAAATGATGCAATGAGGGAGGATGGGGAGCTGAGATGAAATAAGCAGCTCAGCCTCTTCCTTGCCTGCATCCGAGGGAAAGATAGGCCATGGATTGGGCCAGATGCATGCTCTTGCCAGGTCAGCTGTGATTTGGGGCTGTCTCAGACTTCCATGACTACAGAGCTCACCGCTTCTCTCTGCCTCGGATGGTTCATGGAGTATGTGGTTACCTGCAAAAAACCCCAAGCCTTAAAGACATATGATATCACAGATGTCACCTGCAGCCAGAGCTCTCCATAATTCTGCAGACTGGTGATTGACAGTGGATAGGGAGGAAGGGGAGAGCATGCAGAGAGGCACCTCTGGTGACCTTGGGCTCGAAGATGTGCCATCAGCTAATGAGGAACCCCATGGCAGGAGCCAGGAATGGGCACAGCTCCCTGATGTCCCACTCCATCATCTCTGGTCACCAGCTTCTTGCAACTCCCTGCCTGGTTTGTCGGACACCACTGGCCCCTGCGGCGATGTGTTGGCCTTCTGGACAGGGCTCAAGCATGAGCAGAGCACGTACGTTGCCAGGGCCGGAGCCTGCAGCTCAGAGCAGACCACTGTAGCTTCTAGGAGACTGCCGCGGGGGAGAAGACAACTACACCTTCCTCAGCCACCCCTAATCACAGCTGCATGTGCAAGATCACAGCACCAAAGCTTTTCCATACACATCAGATGAATGCTCGTTTTTCCAGCCGTTACCAAAGGAAAATAAAGGTTTTTGTGAAGCTGTAGCTGTGAAACAGCAGGGCAGCCATGGGAAGGCTGCAGGTGAGGGTGGCCCTAGGAGCTCCAGGTCCATCCACACCCGGGGAACCTCTGTAACCACAGAGCCGTGGTACTGCGGAGCAAAGGGCGGCGCTACTCTTCCTCACCATCCGGAGATGTTCACCCTTAGCACAGGAGACAGATTAAACAGCTCCATCCAGTAACGACATAAAGGCTAGAAGACACTAAAGGGAATAAATAGGGATGAGGAGAAAAAAATCATTTTAGTTCCAGGCAGGGCTGCAGCACACAGTGGATTTTTTATTTTTTATTTTTTGTAACCTTGCATCATTTCCAAGAAAGCGTACCAAAACAAAGTGATGAGCATCACCTACACTGACACTGCAATATTGTTTTTTAACAAAGTGTTACTGGGTGACCACCAGGAAACCTGAGATGTTTTCTGAGTGACAGGAGTTGTGCTCCTGACACCCCTGCTCCCCAGCTGGCAGTGACAGCACTGCAAGCCAGCAGCTCTCAGGAAGATGGGTAGGAAAGAACTGAGCAGAAACTGAGCAGCCCCAAGTCTTAAACCTCAAGGCCTGGCCCTATTTCCTAAACCAGTACCTGATTCTTCTTATTTTCGTAGACAGACCCCTTAGCACCTCAGCTCCACACTGCAAAGCTGTTTTCCTCACCAAGCCTGTAAAACTTCACAGAATGGCTGAGGCTGGCAGGGACCTCTGGAGGCCATCTGGTCCAACCTGCACAAGCAGGGACACCCACAGCAGGGTGCCCGGGACCATGTCCAGGCAGCTTTTGAAGATATCCAAGGAGGGAGGCTCCACAACCTGTCTTCACAACTTCTAATAACGTGCACAAAAACAGAGCAATAAAATCCATTGCATGGCCACTTGTTGCTACCAGAGCTTCAAAGCGTGACCAGCTCTACACCGCAGCAAAGCCTGGGTTCACTCCTACAGCTACACTCATAACACACCAAGCTCCCTGTGCCCGGCTGCCAAGTCCTTGTGCTTGCCAATGGACTAATTCCAACCCTCAGAAACCTGTAGCCTACGGCCTAAGTCTCATAAAGCAGCCCCATACCGTATAGGTGACCACCTCTCCCCTATACAACTTCCCAAGCAACAGTTTCCCAGTACTACAGCTGCCACCACAGGGGACCAGAACATTTCACTGTTCAGATTCAACCCCCCCAGAGGGTCAGATTTTACCTGCAGAGATTTGCGATCTCACGTTTTAATTTCCACAGCTGCGATCAGCCTGTCCGGGCACCCCTGCTTCAGGGCAGTGATAAACCAGAAGGACAAAAGCCACTGAAAGAGCGTTAGGACTGAAGTAGGGGGGAGCAAAGCAGTGCCCCGGATCCACGGCACCGAGCTGGGTGTAGTCACCCGGTTCCAAATATCCCATGCAACAGTAATCCATTACAAAATTCAGCCGCAAACTGATACCATGAACTTTACACCAGCAATTCCTTATTCCTTGCTTTGCTAACCACAGATGGAGAGCCACTGCCGTCGATCAGCGAGCAGACATTACACCAGGCAGCACATCGGGAAAAGGAGTGGAAAAAGCTTTGGGGCAGTAAAAAAGACCAAAATAAAAGACCAAGAGCAAACAGCCTGGTAATTTGGGACTAGTTCTGTTTCAATAAAAGTGCTTCTCAAGGTTTTGAGCAACGTGCAACCCTGTTACCCCAGCTTGGGGACACCCCGGTGGCACTGTCACGAGGGGTCAGCACAGACATGCCTGCAAACAGCCAAGTTTTGAGATGCCATAGTTACCTGCAAACTCACTGCCGCTTCACAAACCGTTCCTCAGTAACTGTCCACATCTATTTCACGGATGGAAGTTGGATCACGATGCTCGCCCATGAACACACCAAAGCCCACCTGGAAGGTTCAGGAGCTCTCCCTCCGGATCTGCTCCAGCCCTACGAAAGCGATGACCCGCACTGCAGCACTAGGACAGAGCCCAGGCTGGCCTCGGGAATTACTGCACATCGTGTGCTGAGCAGCCTAGGAAATTGGCTGCACTTCTGGCAAAGTGAAATCCTGATGTAGTTTAGAAGCAGCAGAAGACACAGACAGGAAAGGATACATTTTTAGGACAGCCATTTCCATCATTTGTGTATTTTGTATGGGAAATTTTAAGAACCAAACAACATGACAAGCAGGCTGCTGCTAAAGAATTGTGGGGAAAAAAAAATCAAGGGCTTGTGGGGTGGCACAAGCCAACAGCCACGTGATCAGGAGTGAAGCCACCTGTGCTGTGTATCAGAGACACGAGAGAAAGCATCAGCAGTGAATTGGGATCTGCAGAGAAACGGCACCGCAAGGAGAGGGCTCCCCCAGAGCCTCAGGCTTCGGGTCACCATCTAGGCCAGGCTGGTGCCATCTGAAGGAGGGAGCGTGTAATTCCCCTCCCTCCCCCAAGCCTCCATCAAACAGCAAAGCTGGTTTTTAAAAGAATTAGTACTGAGCCTGCCAGCTGCTCTTCTGTCCACCACCACAGACAGCAGGCGAATTGAAACAAAGGGAGAAGATAAAGGAGTGGTTTTGCGAGGAACAGGCAACAAAGCTGGGGTAGCAAACACCCAGTGGTTCCAGCTCAGAAACGCGAACAGCTGATGCCCCATGCACCAAGGCCTGGGCTCTTCTTTTGGAAAGCCCACGAGGAGAGAAGCTCGCAGGGTTGTGGGCCAGCCAAAAGAAAGGCACGCCAGCTCTAATCTCCTTTCCCAGCTGCATACACAGAGAATCTGCAGAATGCAAATGCTGGAGGAAAAAAAGGAAAGCTCCAATTATGCTCAGACCACAAGAACCACCACGGGTAGAAGCTGAGCTACTGGCACGGCAGCAGAAATCTGTCCACAGCAGTCGATGTAAGAAATCCTGTATTGTTTTAGAGGCAGACAAAAAGAAATGTGTGTTGCTAGTCCTTCAATAATGGGACCCTGTCTGGATTTACTGTTTCAAGTGCACTTTAATGAGATCGGAAATAAAAACTGTCAAATACCTAAGCAGTGCTTGAAACCTATTCTCTGGAAAATACAGATCCTTTAAAAAGCCTGAATAACTCAGGACAGGCCAAGTATGACTGTCTCTCCTGTGATTATTAAATAACTATTTTCTATAACAAGGCTGAGGAGAAACTTACTTTTTCCCTAGCGGTAATGAACTCAGGAGGACAGTTACCCTTTCAGATACACACAGAATGGTTGGTCACATACAGATTTTAACATCTGTACAATTCTGGGAAAGATCTAATTTTTTTTATTATTATTATTTTTTTTTTTAAACAAATCATATCAAGTTTTGTCCTTTCTCAGCTGGATTCAACTGTGACATTGCCAAAAAGACTAGAGAGAAGTACCAGGTCTAAGTAAGAGAATTTTATTCCTCTATATAGCACAGCACATGGCTTGCCTCCTCTTTAGCAGGGACCTCTGCTGAGCATCCTTGACAGAAAAATAAAAATAAAAATTAATAATAAGGAGAATCTTTCCGGATGGTGCAGAAGTGTGCCACAAGAAATCCAGCATGGTCACACTGGTATATTACATCTGGAGCTAGCATGCCATAGAAAGTTATATCATTTGTCCAGCAAATAAAGCTGAGGGCGTTCTTGCTTGCCTGCAGGTTTCAAGTCTCCTTTCCAGAATGCTGACAACTTGTTTCACGTATAAACCACAGCAGACATGTATGAGGTGCATTAAATGTTTGCCCATTGATGCAAAACATGCCATCTTCCAGCTGTTCTTTCCAAAATTCTCAATTCTTGTTTTCCCCCTTCAATTCTTCCCCTTCTCAAATACTTAATTTTCTTCAAAGCTTAACATTTGTTCCAGTAAAACACTAGCCAACAACCAGGCAACATTAGTTAGTATGCTAGGAGGACTCGGATTTTACACACCATTCAAAGTATCTAGATCTGCAGAATCATACAGCAGCACACGCAGAGAGGGAAGTTAATTTCTCCACCATTGGTATGGAAAGAGCCAAAGCAGCAACCTGATCTGGAACGTCATTTCTGATGGCTGTGCAAGCCAGCATGGGTAGTCATGATGCAGGTTCTTCAGCAACGTCCACCAGGACCTGCAAGGAATGGACAACGTTCTTCTCCTGGCCCCCTCAAACCCTGTGCAGTATTTCTGGGGACAAGGAATCAGCACAGTGTAGAAAGCAAGAACCCTGAAACATGCCAGGTTTCAACTAGTGTACTAGACTCTAGTGGTAACTGGTAATGAAACAGCAGAGTTTTCACTATATAAAATTTATAAATTTATTTTTTTGTAAAAATCCAAAGAGCACGAAGACATCTCACTCAAAATACTGGTAAATCAAACCACACTTAGAAAAATGAAAGCTGATTTTATTATCTTATCCACAGCCAATCATTTGACATGAACATGCATACGTAATTTTGCTACGCACACACCACAGTTTAACGTTAGTTATTAAAGGTTAAACATACAACATACATCCTTACAAAAATGAGTCAAAATGCAAACGTAACTTTTAAACAAAACTGTTTTTACTCATTTAAAAAAACCTTTGTGTTGGGTACCATTTTGTACAAACACAGTTAATTTAAACAAATCTGCTTTTAGTTTCCTCATGGTTGCACATGAAAATAAGCTGCAATAGAAAATGAAGTCATCAAGGGATTTTTAAATAGCAGAAGTAGGCAGTCTTGCCATGCAGAAGAAGCAATATTAAATATTAGTTTTTCAAAAAAAGAAAAAACCACAAGTTTAAAAATATTTAGTTCAAGTCACAAATCTTTCCCCAGTACAGAGAAATCCAAATGCAACGCATAATTAGCTGCCACTCAGGATGGCTATTCTGAAAAGTAGAAATACTTTCCAGAACTGATAATTTTCATTGATTTGGCACAGAAAAGAAGTCTGAGCTTACTTAAGAACAAGAAAGTGATAAAAAAAGGGTAAACAGGAAGAGAGAGGAAAAAAAAGCAAGAATGAACGAGATAGTAGTTGCAATCACTAAAAAAAATCTGTGCATCTCAGTCATTGCAGAATACTGTCTGTCTACAGCAGGTGCGAATTCCAGGTAATTGTTATTGCAACATGGATTTAATTTGCTTGGAGGTAGTCTCATCATTCAAATGCTTTGTTGTGTACCTAAACACAGAAATATAAGTCAAGTTTAGAAGAACATAGGTGCTATTTTGTTTTGGTACAGGTAGGTTCAGCCACAATTGAAGAGGTTGTGTTTGTCAAGCCTCAGTAAACCCCTCGACCACTGATCACCCACTCCGTGGTTACCCCACATACACAAATCAGACATTCCCTTCAGGAAAAGCTGTTATCGATCAAAACTGTACCCCAACAGCCTTGCACCAAGGGGAATTAAAGAATAAACCTCAGCCAGATGTCGGCTCACATGCCCATAGGTATTTTGCAGTAAACTCCCGTGACCAGTTGTGGTAGCCAATTATGAACACTGGGACCACCTTTGAGCTCTGTCCATAGGCAATATCTTCCAATAAGACATTGTTTCAGAGATTTTTCGTCCAAACTTTCAACGACTGAACCATTTAAAGATTCCTTAATGACAACGGATTTAATCACTTTTCAGCCTCATTTCCTCTTTAGCTAAGCAACTGTGCTCCTAAAACTAAAGGGTGTAATATGCACGTGTTTTTTTTCCCCTTTCCCCTCAAAATTCTCTAGGGCATTAGAACATTTTTCATCACTACAAAAAACTTGGTCAGCTCTTATTTTGAAGTACTGTATATCCTCAGTGTTGTGATCCGTGCATGATCGATCCCTTTCCCTGAGCTTCTCTTTAGACCAATTTAAAAGTAAAAATCTTATTCTGTACTTCAAATATTTAACATGTTAAATGAGCACTTTGATTGTGATCCACACCCACAGTGATATTTTACTTGTTCACCAGAAGAACATACAATGACTTGGTCTTGAAAATTATTATCAATACAGATTTCGGCACATTTTGGGAATTTATACATTCCACAAGAGGCCTAAGGCTTTGTATTGCACTTGGTAGTTTGCCCACGTGAAGAAGCTGAACATGATTAAAATACTTGCATGAAATTAATTCTAAACAGCTGATCTCCCTCCAAAATCCATATCACCTTCCATTTGCTTTTAAGGCACGTTATGTATCTCTGGAGAAAACAAGAAAACTTCCAACACTCCTCCAGACTCAAAGACTCAGATTTTGACTTAATTTCTCATGACATCTTAAACCTGCTTCCACCATACACATAGCAGCTCACCTCTGCATCTCCTCCCAACAATTCCAAGTGTGATTTAAAAAAAAAAATATTTAAATATCTTACCCAAATGAGTCAAATGTGTGAAATACCAAGATTATTAAAATATTTATGCATGAAATGGGTTAGTGTGGTGAAATGTCAGCATGAAATCACAGATAAAATTCACAGTACTAAATGCAAAATACACAATGGAGTGAGGACCTGAACTACACTTTGTGTACTTTACCAATCAGAAAATAAATGTTAATTAATACTTTCTCTCTGGAAGCTTGTGCTTTTACTGATTACAAGAGATTCAGAGATGAGTAATGACATAGGTATAGAAACACTCAAGTTTCAAACCAAGCCCAGATATTTTCTTTAGCTAATAATCTGAAAAATCTTTCAAAGTGAAACTACCTATACAACCACATTATTTCACTTCTTACCACATCTTAACACAAAGAAAAGGGAAAATGAAATTAAAGTAGTTTCACTACTGATAAGAAAAAGCAGAACTGCATACTACACACCACTACACTACAAGCAAGACACACATTTCAAATGAAGTGAATGCATGGATAACCCTACCCAGTTTTAGTCAACTGTTGGCAATGAAATGTGGTACTTTTTCAAGTGAGGACAAGAACGAAGCCTTCACCTGTCTATCACGTTTCAGCATTTCTTGCCAGACCTCTGATGCTGGGCACCAACATGAAGAATGTGTTACTGACTAGCGATACAGCTTTATGACCCAATTAGCAGTTTTTAGGGTTCTATAGAGAATTATTCATTCTTCATCTCTCCAATTTATGTGGCGACTTCTTGTCTTGCATATTCTACAGCAAAGACATCGACACTCTTGCTTCAAGTACCTCCCTATAAATACTTTGTGACAGAGGAACAAGTTTTTGGTATGCACCTAGAAATATTGCCTTATGCCTGAAGCTATCTGCAAAACATAAAAATTGCATTAAATTACTGTTGTACTCTACTACTAATACATAAAATCACTGAGACACTGTCAAACCACACAGAGCTGAGGAGATAGGCAATACAAACCAATCCAGCCATTTCTTTAGTAAGCTGGCAGAAGTCACAGTGCACATGCTGCAGCTGCTCACTTGCGTGTTTGGTAGTTCAGTCAGTAGATGTGATCGGTTAGCTTCTAGCACGTGTTGTACTTTGTCATCAGTGTTACCTTCAGGTACAACAGCCACTCTGTCACATTTACCTCCACATCACTCTTACCTTGCATGCAGTTGAAGTGTGCAAAAAGCTATTTTAGAATAAACAAAAACAAATTTGCAACCTAGCTTTTAAAACCCAACAGCTTCTTCACGTGTCCATGCCTCCAGACACATTGGAAAAGAAGCCTGCAATAACCACAAAGACTCTGGAAAATTTCTGAAAATCTACAGAAAAATAAACCAAATAAAAGAAAAAAAGAGTACCTGAGAGCATTTAGAAGGCCTTCTACACTGTTAGGAGGCTGGTCTTTAAGAACTTTGATGCATCCTTTCATCTAGGAGTTAAAAAAATTAAAGATTTTTTTTCATGTGAATACCTTATAAGATTACAAAAGTGTTTTATATTGTTTTTCAGAGTAAAAAAGTACTTATTTAAAAATTGTAGCAGTGTAGAGACACTTTCTTGATATTAGAAAAGAATTAAGCTTTCAGTATTCTTATGTTTTCCTACAAAAGAATGGATTAGCTAGTTTCAAATTTGCTTATCTTTAGACAACACAACTTTGATGTCAAGCTCTGCTGTATCAATATAAAAAAAAGGAATTGCAAACAATCTTTGCTTACAATATATCCATTGAGAACAACCCCATTCAGCCAGTGAAATAATGACAAAATCTGTAGCTAATACACTCAGATAACAGTCCTTTTGAAACAACCACCGAGCAGCATATGTTAACAGCATGCATTCCATAGATGTTACCACCAAACAAAAGCAGGAAGTTAGGCCTGAAGGCTAGCGGGCAATGGAGCTAGCATTTTACAAGAGAGTGAGGAACAAGCCAGGTGCTGCTGTTATTTTCAGTCATTCTGATTTGTACTTTTCAACACGACTGTTCATGAGTACACTACCTGAACTCCATCAGATTTTTCATGACCTGACAATAACAACCATTATGTATCTGAAGGCCTGTTTTATATTTGTCACTACTTATGTATATGTTTTGCTGACAGTTAACACTATCCTTTTACTATCAATCCAAAGGGTGTATCTGCTACTAAAACCTAGAGAGAAGAAAAGGAACCTACAAAACAGCTTAAATACTCAAAAGATAATTCAGTAACAATAAACTTACATCAATTTTTGAAGTTTTGGCAAAAGCGCCCACCGGATGCACGTGGTCATAGAGTATGATGACACCCACCATTACCCTCAGACAGAATGATACTGTTTCCTCATTTGTAAACCTGCTTCTATATTCACTGTAATTGAAAAACACAGAATATTGTCTATCAAACGAGACAAAAGGTAGCTGCTAGTAATGACCAAAAAAAGATTAAAGAGAAATCCTGCCATAAATCCTCAGAGGAAAATACACTTTTGAGAGTTTTCCTTTTTCCTTTCAACAATCTGACTGCGAAAGTCAGACCACTGCTTAGAAAGTGTTATCTGGAAGTTAAAGATTCTCAAATAGCGCCCTACAACATTTCACACTGTAGCACTGCTACAACATTTCTTTTTTTTTTTTCCCCCAGAAAAAAAACATTAAAACAAAACATACTGCCTTTGCTTTGAGTGCATCCTATCCTTCTCCCCTCCAACCCCTAATATACAAGCAACACAAAATTCTGACTCGGAGGGGGAGGGTGGGGGGAACGTGAGCCCAATGAACAATGGTTAGCTACTTTCTTGAATGGGACAGACTATTCCTAGACAGGGTAGTAATATAAATGTTTGGAGCTCTTAATATGCTTCAGAACTAAATGTACTGTGGTATTTGGTCTGAAACTTACTTAAATAAGACATTATACCTCTTGAATGAGTAGTTTTACCAATGGAAAGCTATTTAGATCCCAGAAGAAACACAAAGCTTAGTTTGACTTTTTGTTCATACTCCGAGAGCCTCTCAAATTTATAGTAGACAATAGACTGCCTTCATGCCCAAACTTGTCTCAAATTCCCCAGACAGGGACACTGTAGTTTTGTTACAGTCGCTAGCAAAGCCAACTTACAAGGAGGTGCCATCCAAAGCATTGCCAATAACCTCTCTTCCAGGAGGCTCTAGGCAATCATGCTCAAATAGTATATTTTCCTGAATTATATATGAGAAAACCATTTATAAAAAGTAACAAGAGGTTGTCTAGCTTTCAAAGCCATTCTATTTTAAAATATTAATATGTTCTGAAAAGTAGACCACATGATTTGCATGGCCAGCAAAATGAAACAGTTTCATGTCAAGGTTAACAACTAAGTTGGTAAAAAGAAAACACCACAATTCTTAATTACCCAAATTGTTTCTTTTTTTTCCTTATGCATCACAAGTCATGTCTTAAAAAATGGAGATGATTCATACACAATACAAACACTGTTTGTACTTACGGGGTTTCCAGCATGACCCTGCACACACTAGCCATGGTGCTTAAACAATCCGTAGTATTCTCTATTGGTAAATTTTTATTCTGCAGAGGAAGATAAACAGTTTCTGATTCAATTATTGTGAAAGATTATACTACAAAACCTAAATCAAATCAGCAATCTGCTGGCGCAGCAACACGAAGGAATTAAAAACATCAATACAGCTATGTAAGTTAGGTACTGTTGCACTGTTTTTTGGGTTTTGCTTTAAAACAACACTTTAGAAAATAGCAACCTGAAGAGTGAAGTACACACTACTGAAGCCACATGGGTTTTGCTTGTTTGCTTGTAGAAATACATCACGCTATTGACTTTCGGGGAGTTTTAAAGGAAAAATCTAACCTGTTCTTTAAGGCAGAAATTTCTGTAGCAAAATACGTGCATCTGCTGGAACAGTAAGACTTAAAATTGTTTCAGATGAACATCTCAGTCAAAGAAATGTAAAATTAAAGGCAATTTTTCCAAGGCATTTCAAGTGTATAGCAGAATGAACAAAAAATTATTAATACTAATACCTTTTTGTAACACAATTAGTTGCATAATAGTACATTATATGATTTTTTTTTTTTTAAATAACAAATGGTGTGTATTCTTCCCATTTAGGGCAAAAAGCATCACAATTATCAGAAGTCAACTGCAATACTTGCAGTGACTGGATTCTATCACGATATTTAGATAAGGAGAAATAAGGATGTATTACAATGTTGGAATACTTTTTCAGTTCAGGCTCCTCTCCCCTTCCCCAATAATGCAAGCATACTTGGCTTTATATAGTCAAACAAGTTTTGGGAAGGAGAAAAGGAAGCTGCATTGCAGTTACCTTCCCTATTTCAAGCACAAAGAATCAAGCTGTTTCCCTTTAAATTTTACAAAGTTTCTGATCCAAGCCACCACCAAAATGCAGGCAACATACATCCCTCTCTCACCTCCTTCCTAGAGAAAAGCTTTAACTCCCAGTGTTGTAATGCTATCTGCTAATTTTTTTTTTTTTACAACACGTCCACAAGGACCTAATCCCTACAGCATCTGAGAAAGACACTTCATGTTTGTTAAGGATCCAAAAAGCAACTTTGATTTCTGAATGACAGATTAAGCCTGGTACAAGTTTTGTGCCCTGCAAGGCTTTGAAGTACACTAT
The DNA here is from genome assembly GCA_013399115.1 of Anseranas semipalmata. Taxonomy (NCBI): domain Eukaryota; kingdom Metazoa; phylum Chordata; class Aves; order Anseriformes; family Anseranatidae; genus Anseranas; species Anseranas semipalmata. The sequence goes on along the minus strand of VXAA01005869.1, from coordinate 707,696 downwards.
CCAACCCCTAGATCTGTATTCTTACCTCTGACACAAATTTTGTTGTAGCATCACTTAAGGTTTTCAACATTGGCGTTGCTTCAGCATAAAATAAAGACATTCTGTTTGCCAACTCATTATTTACTTCATTTTCTCCTTCTGCCTATAAAACAGAAGGAAAGAAGAATGTACATGAAAAAATAGGTGGTAGTATAAGGTTACATTTCCTCTCATCTGAGGGTTACCTACTGGGACATTGTTAATCCTCATACGGCTCAGAGTTCTTCTATAGTAGCTGAAGTCATTCTGTATAGCGGGATTTGTCATCTATATAGATATGGAAGAAGAAAAGTTGTGACAAACTCCTCGAGCAAATATAAAGATAAGTTTTCATAAAAATTAATACTGAGATCAAGAAAATATTCAGCCTTCTGAGGTAAAGTTCTGTGATGTTGCGAACAGAGATACATAGAACAAACCTTTCTTGTTAAATTCTCAGATTTTTCACAACAAGACCTAATGAGAACAAGAAAAGGAGTGGGTCTTCTAATAGGAGTCTGAGACTAGCAGGTTGAAAAAACAGTTTTGCAAATTTGACTCCAGTGAGATTAGTACATTAATATTATCTCAGCTTGGTTCTTTGCACGTTAGCAAGAAAATAGCTGGACAATGGATGTGCACATACTAAAAGTAGCAGCAGCATTATCCCAAGAGATATACCAAATTCAGCTGAAGAAACATGATTAATATGTACTGAAATATATCAAGTGCCTAAAACTAATATATTTTTTCTGCATTCCAGTTTAATCTAACTGTAGGTCATGTGAACTAGCCATGCATAGTAGATATCTGGAGTATCTACTACATGATCTATTCCAGAACAGAACACAACCCAAACTGCTTCAGTGAGCAGACTATTTTCTTTTTCCTAACCTTTATGCTTACAAAATTACTCCAAGTTCTTACCTTGAGCTCATCAAATCGGAGTGTGAAGTGAAGAATTTCTGCAAACTGCTTAGCAAGAGCCTGCTCTCGCTCCAGGTGTTGTGTTGGTGAATACGGAGTGCTTGTCAGGGCTCCCAACAGACCTCGCAATCCTGCCTCTTAAATGAGAGGAGAATGTTTTGCAATGTACAACTGCACCTGCACCTTGTATCTGTATTCACTGGAATTCTGCACACTAGACTTAAAATACCCATCTGCTAAAACACACAGAAATTAATAATAAAGAGGCCTGACAAATTGTTTCTATGTGCCATTGTTACCATATTTACTTACAAACTGCTATAAAGACCGGGTTTAATTAACACTGTGACAGCAATGAAAACTTTAAAAGGTTTTTATTAAAGCTTTGTCTGCAACACGTAAAATATATTTCAATAACCTATGTTAGCAGATTGTAGACTCTTCAAGAATATAACATGAAATTCAAGATACATACCTACCAGCAGAAGTCACATTTTATTTGTTTGTTTTTAAGAAACTCATACTCAATGTCTTAGTCTACCAGCTGGTTAGTGCTCCCCAGAGTTACTAAAGGGGTAGGGAAAGAAGATGACAAGGATGCTCCCATTCTTTCCTCTCAGATATCCACTGAAGTAAGTTTGCTTTCACATGCAAAAGGTGGTACACAGATATAAATTAAGATCCAATCCAGTGCATGGAAGGAATCTGTACAATAAACACTTATCTAGTAACAAGTGGTTGCCCTAGGTGTGATCCTTGTCTCTGCATGTCAAGTGTACTAAATTAATGAAGGCAAAAAGCAAGTTCAGCTTACCTAGTCTTTGAGAAAATTCATAGAATTTTTTTAGTTTGCCTACTAGCGGAACAACTGCACCCCATGCCTTCTCTTGCAGCTTCTCATCATTGGGATGCTGTATTGCCTTAAATTAGAAAAAAGGAGGGAAAAAGTATGCTTAGATTAAGAATATCTGAGACTTTATTCAAAAATCTTTTCACGGTGATTGTTTGAAGAACTAATAATTTAGAATTCTACCTACTGAGAAGTTTCCAGTAAAGAGATGAGCATGCACTAACCCCAGACTGTTCCAAAAAGCTCTAAGTACTTGTGTTGAAAATAAGTGTCCAGGATAGGAGGAAAAAAAAAAAAAAAAAAAAAAAAACCACTTGAAAAGGGGTAAAGAAGTTGTTAAAAGTAAAGTTACTCAGAGTATGAAAACTTACATAAACAGATCTAGTTAATTAAAATCAACAACTTCATTTGGGCACCTGCAAGCTAAAGAATTTAGTGATCAAAGCCTCTTCCTAACCTTAATATCTATCACCAATTTCTGAAACTGTGAAGAACACAAAACCACAACACATTCACTGAAATTCAGGCTAAATATTACAGTAGGAACATTTAGGTACAATCAGTAACATGAAGACATGGTGTATGCCAAAGCTTTAGGGCATATATGCATAGACCTTATCTTTACAGCAGGCTTCCAAGACAGATAAGCCTGAAATTCAACCTCTCCAAGTTTTTTAAGACAGAAACTAGACTACATAGCAGTTGAAAATTACTAAGAAAACAGAAATAGAAATGCTCATAACTCTGCTGTTGCATCTTCACAGTCAAATCCTTGATTCTAAAATCTGTTTCTATCAGCTCTGGGCTACATGCTTCAGCACACTCCTCTCTGGTCCCTAGAAAGCTTCCTTCCTGCCTCGTCTACCCCCTCTCAGGTACATGTCACTCTTCTTTCTCCATGGGAGCTGCAGGCTTTGGTGCTGTGACACACATTCCTGCCAGATCCTACAACCTCTCCTTGATCGTGCTCCTTCCTTGACGGACAAATAAGCCAACTCCCCTCCTGAGGGTTGTGTGACACAATTGCCCTTCTTAAACCTTACACCTTCAACAGAAAGAGGGAATAAAAACCTCATGGTACTTATGAAAGCCGAATGGCTATGAGTATCAAATCTACGTGGAATTAGCAGACTTCTGCCTACTAGGATTTCTTAGAATGTAATACAGTGAGTACTTCCTCACATTAGAAGCATTTATTCCACTCTTTCCTAAAGGTAATGGAAAAACGGTGACATGCCGTATAGAAACTTTGCTTCCATTCTAAACACCTACTTTAGTACATAAAAGCCAATTAAAAGGCACTGAAAACGTCTTTTGTTAGGATTCCCACACAGACTTCTCCAATTAGCACACAAAGATGGTGACATCACTCAATATCTTACTGTAGTCATGCCATGATCTTTCCAAATCAGCCACTAACTCAAGAAGAGCTTACGTGGCAACGAAGAAAATCAACAGCAACAATTCCATAAAACATTTGAAGAGAATCTTTTGCTATTCCATATGTGCATTAATATTACTGAAACAAGTGACATCCGTTTTGCTGTTAAAAAGGAACATTCCAGAGGAGAAATTCAAGACAGCAATTTTAATAGACAACATGCTCTGCCAAGACAGCTCCTGCAAGCGAAGTTAAAGTCTGGTGGTACTGTTAGGCTCAATGAACAATCACAGGCTGTGCACAATCGTAACGCTCTGGCTCACCTCTCGTATTTCATGGCCAGCTCCTCTATATGACTGCAAGTCTTCCAGTATTCCTTCTGCATCCTTTAACACTACATTCACCTGATTATAAATTTCCTTTTCAGATTCTGTAGGTTGGGCATCTAAACAGTAGAACATATTAAATATATATATCTTTAACAACATTATGGAATTCAAGAGGCACACCATCACCTATGGGACAAATTCTTCATACATCAACTCATTAAGAACTTTTGTTCTCTGAAGAGCTATTACAATGTACGAGGAACTCCAAGAGAGTAAGTGCATTTACTTTAGTAGGCTTTTACCTTCATTTAGCATCCCAAAAATCCACTTGGAATCTATTCTTTGACTTATTTACAATTAGGTTAGGAAAAGAAATCCTGGCAGGCTGTCTTTATGATCGTCATATGACGATAACCAATCCTCACGTCAGGGTTCTAGTACAAACCCAGTGGAAGGGACTTGGGTAAGCACTCAACGACCTGTGAAGGTTGGTGTATGTGCAGTGAGCGGGAGGCGTTCATTTCTCCTGTTATCTAGAAGCACTGCATCAGGTTATTTTCTCTCTCCCCTGCCTCCTCTGTTACTGGTCAGCAAGGAGCAGTATCTTTTGCTTCTAAATTTATTTAATTCATAAAACATTCTCTATTGCTCTAATTGCAAAACCAGAGTTGAGAACAAAAACATCTAACATTAACTTGTTCTCCTCCTCTTTTTTTTTTTTTCCTCCTTTTCATTTAAGGATTTACATTGTCTCCCGATTTTTTTCTGTAATTAGCTAAAAACTTCCCAGAAGTATATTTGATCATTATTTCAGAAAGCTATACATATGTGTTTAAAGAAATGCCATTCAATAGGAAGTATGTTTAGAGAAACCAAGAAAAGGCTTTAACATTTTAAAAAAATTCACTTAGTACAAATATCTCAGACCTGGTTTACCTGACATGAAATCAATTTTTCTTTTAAAATTCTGATGGAAGCTGTAAGGTTAGTTCCTCTTAGATATGAAAAAGAAAGTTAGTTAATTACTGTTACTGCAGCTCTTTACAAAAAAAAAAATCTCATCTGTTTAAATGGGAAAAATATGATATGAAAGAAATATTAGGATATTTTAATCCAGGATTTCCAGTGCTAAAGGTCAGGGTATTAACAATAATTTTTTTATTATTATTATTTTTACAGGGATAAACAAAAGCTATCTACGGACAACACATCCTCAATTTTGTACAGTTTAAAGAGCCTGGAAAATGTCTTTTTTTAAATGGAAGTGCTTTTTCCATGATTCACATGTACCACTAATGGTGATGGAAGTTAGGGACATTTAAATAAAAAAAAAAAAAAAATCACAATACTGTAGTGTTACACACTAGAAAAAGACATTATAAAGCAGAGTTTACATTAGGAGAAAACAGGAGTTTCACATGCATTGCCTGTCTGGATTTTGCTGTAGTTCTTGCATAATACTTCTTATTTTTATGGTTCATTGCAGAGATAGTGGGCATTATTAGTAAATATGCCCATAGACTCTGCAACAATTTAACTGTGCTATTTTGGTAACCACCAAGAATTACCATGGGTAAAATAAAACAGGTCACTCCTTTAAAGAAAAAAAAAAAAAAAAAGAATGTGTAAGAGCACCACATTGATTAGGCATCGAGTAAAAGTGGCCAGTGCTTTTCAGATCATCACAAAGGTCACATTTATAATTTTGAAAGCTGCTGAAGACTGCTGTAAGAAATGAAGACAAAAAAATGAGGGAAAATAGCAGACAGGTAAGCACCAGTTGACTGGCAGCAGTTCATGCACAAACATGAAATGCTATAGTGAAATACAGACAAAGACGTGAAGCTCTGTAGCATTCCAGATTGTGCTGTTAAATAATGCAATCAAGACTTGCCACTTGGATTGTCTCACGCTGAGCACCCCTCTTGCCTATTTAATTTTTCATAATATTTTTTCTTCACCCTCTCTATCAAGGACAATTCGTTTTCCAGCGCTAGGGGCAAGGGGGACCGCCCAGCAGAAGGGCCCACGACAACTCCTCCTCATTTCAAAACCCACAGACAAGCAGAGGAGATGTGGTGCTGTGACCTTCCAAGTTTAGAAATGAAAATCATCTTCCAGACACAAATTATGTGGTCTTTACTGAGCGGCTGGCCACATGTCAACCCCTTCACCTCCGCAAGTCTGTTTCACTTCAGATGTAACCAGCCAATTACTGTACTTTATTTCCCTAAAATGTTCCAGGCAACCTAAAGCAATGGCTTATGCTTAATTTGTTGGGGTGGTTGTTTTGTTGTTCATTATAACAAACTTCTAAATATATGCATTTCAAAATCCAGTAGGCACTGGATTATTTCTTTTGGTATGTATTTTATTTTGGTGCACCTTCAGCAGACAAAAGCTCTAACTGGCTTTGTCCCAGCTAAGTTCCTCTCCCATCTGCAATCCTTCCTTGCCTAGACTTGCAACGAAGCATTACATTTTTATTTAGAAAACAGCTCAATCTAAGTTTAAAAAAGTAAACTTAAAGGGATTGTGAAGTGAATGTAAAAGAATTTAGGTTGGATTAGGATGGGTTTAAAAGAAACAATGTAGAAAATCTTCAAGCCGCAGTGCAGGTTGGCTCATTTGCTTCCTAGCCACCGAAGATGGAAGAGATGGGAAGGTTCCTCTTTCCAAGCACTGCTGGGAGCTTGAATAAATGGAGGTAGCATTCCCATGTACCAGTCTGTATCTGAGGACTCAAGCTATGGGACTTTCATTCGAACTTGTGGAACTTGTTTCCCTCACCGCGTAGGGCACGGAGCAGGAAAGCGAGTTGTACTTCTGGAATTCTTTTTGACAACTGAGGAAGAGCAGCCAGCAATGCCAGGTATCCAAACAACAGGATGAAGAAGGCAATTTAGGGATTCCCCCTTCCATGAATTTAAGTTCCTGTTACAACTTTATGACGAGGCCTTGCTTTTACCTGGCCAACGGGGAGTTCTGTAAGTGAATTTTAAATCTAATCGGAACATTACTGCGCTAAATGCAATATACATTTACAGTTCAGAAAGCTCACATAACATGTTAAAGACAAAAAGGGTAGACTTGAAACAACATACAAATGCTGTTATGTGAACTAAATGCTATGAAAGTATGACGACATATTGAACGCTGGGAACATGCACATTCAGTGACTACTTAAAAAATATCTGGCTAGCCTACAGACTAGAGTAGGGACAGAAATTTGGGGTTAAAAATTTATACTGCATAGCAAACGCTATTTAAACTGATATTTTCCCAGGGAAGAACACATCAAGTCATCTAAAACTGCCTGGGACAAAAGCCACCAGTAGGGGAGAGAAAAATCCCAGGCTGCTGGAGATGAAATGATTTATGCATCTCTATCATCATTACCCTGGAGAACGCTGTCTTTGTGGCTTCTCGGAAACCTAGCCAAGTTCTTCGGAGATAACGCAGCATACTCGCGGCGCTAGCTTGAGATCACTATCTGCAACCAGAAGTACTCAGCATTTTAGCTACTATTCAAATCAGTGGATTTGAAAAGGATTTGCACTGTGACAGTAGTGCCAGCAACGTAAAAGTTGAGCTCCACGTTTCCCTTGGTGTACGTAGCTGTTTTAAGTTAACAGTATTGTCTTCACAAAGCTGCGCACGTTCCTCTGCTCATGTTAAAGTGGCACTGCAGAGACATTAGTAGAATATTAAGACAATTATTTGTTTCAAATAGCTGAGGTGAATGACCAAAGAAAAAGGGAGCTTAACCTGCGTTACGGCAGGGAAAGCCAACAGCCCATTCTATCGTTCACTGAAACATTTTTTGCCTGTATTCTGGTAAGTCACAGAAATCACTGGAATCTAGCACCAAGCTAAATACCTGAAAGTCTTAGAAACCACTTTAAAACCTTTCCAAATTCAGCATCTGTATCCCCATAAAGCTTTACAGAGATTATATTTTGTAGCTATGGTACTGTGTTAAGAAAAATTTAACTAGCCTGTTCATACCTGGATTCAAAACCAAAAGACCTAAAGCTGCATATTACTGGGCCAGGCATTGCATTGGCAAATTTAGTTTTAATACAGAGCTTACTTGCTCATCCCCATAAAAACATAAACTTAAGTATCACAAGATTAAGTGCCAAGTCTTGAAGAAAGGTCTTGACTGTGTCAGAGCCAAGATTCTGTCAAGGCAAGCTGTCTGGAACAGAGTAGAAAGAAGCACGGACACACAGTACAGCAGCAGAAACACACGCAGGACAAAGTCCATAATGAACAAAGAACAGTCTAACAATTCAGCCGTCATATAAGTCATTTAATTTGAGTGCGTATGTAAACGTTTCATGTCAGCAACCTGCTTACTCTCATGCCAAATCTTGTTCATGCTCAAAACATGCACTTAAAAAAAACCTGATGGCTAAAAAGTCAATTTTTTAATATATTAGCAGTAATTATCTTTGCAATTGATTTTAGAATTATGCCTCTTGCATCCAGCTAACTTGAACTAATCCAGTCCCATTAAACAGTTGGTATTTGGGGATTAAGCTGGAGCTCCACAGCTCCAATATTCTCCTGTATCATTTCTCCCTACCTCACTAAGCTGGACCTGTTCTGAGAATATGTAAGACTTGAACTGTTTTTAAACAATACTTTTGTTTTCCAGTTCTCGAACACAGCCCTGGATTACCTCCCTTTTGTGGCCAGCCTGTATGGCTCCTATCTTCCAGTAAACACAATGTTCAGAAAAGACAAATGATAAAAGCAACAGTACAGGACAGGGGTTTAGAAATGTTACAACTTCAAAGGGCATTAAAGCAAAAACACGTTTCGCCAAGCATTTCCTTTTACATTAGAACTACTATAACCAATTGCCACTGTTTCAACCAAACACAACTGAAAAATAATTTAGAGGAAGGAAAAGAAAACAAATCTCATATTATCCGTATCACAATACTCTGTCATTTTTGTTATACTATTCCATTGTACTTTATTACATGGTCAAAATGCACTTGAACATTAGTTTTCTTATTTTACGCTTGCTGACACGCAGCTGGGGTAAAGCAATAGCATATCCCAAAACAAAGTGATTAAACATGCAGGGCAGCAGCCAACAACACTTACCTGCCATTCTTAGGCTACATTATACCATGCAACAAAAACTAAAAGCAGAAACGCCAACAATATGTGAACCTTCCAGAACGCTTGGCATTGATCAAAAAAGCCGCGTGTCTCTTCTTTTCAAGAGCAATTTTGTCTCTCCGCACTCTGAGCCCCCCTTTTAAGGAAGGATGAGGTAAACTGTCAAATTCCAATGCCAAATCAAGCAAGGTTCACATATACACCTTTAACGTGGTGATGTTGGAGAGCTATGAATAGCTGTTGTGAGCCAAGCAGTATATGCAGCATTATTCAGCATCCAGACGCGCACTAGAAGTGCACAAAAAAGAATTAGGTTTAATATTTCATCATTCCTTTAAGATGCATATAGCTCCTTCTAATTTCAGGTCTTCGAATAATTCCAAGTCTTTTAAAAATATTTTTAAAGTTTTGGTTAAAAACAAACAGCATTTTGGCTTTTAAAATGGGAACCATATCAGATTCCAGAAGTAAAAATATAATTTGAAAGCTCTCCCTGAAACAAAGATTTCACATTTTAGAAACTCCGGTTATTTTGAAACAGATTATTACTTTCGTCAAAAGTTCACCGAACAATTATTCATAGCTCAGGCATGCAAAGCTGTTAGAAAGATGGCAAAGTGAAAACATACATTTAGTACATGACAAATGCAGTCTACTGCAGGCAAAGAGTAATAGGTATATAAAATCAGCTTCTCACTTTCAAAATCAAGGAAAAAATTTGGCCCCTGCTCAAGGTCTGTGCATGTCAAAACTTTAAGAAGGTTCCCCATGTTAAGGTACCTGCCAAGACAAGAATGAGAGAAAAGAAAAAATATTCCTTTATAAGAAGGAACAGCCCAAATATAGTTGAATGAAGTGGTGGGGGAAGAAGACCAAGGAGTTCCATCAGGCATGAACCCGTCCTTCAGGCTCCCCTCTGCCAGGTGTGGGGAGACCCCACCTCAAGGCCATACAGCTGGTGATCCCAGAGATGCAATGCAGCTTTCCTGGCAGGAGTGACGTACGTCACCAACATCTTCACAGTCTCCCCTTCGAGCAAGGGGCACAACTCCAGCTGAAGGTCTTGTGACTAATTCTGTCCCGGTACACCCTAGCACCAGTGTCCTGAGCAGGAGTACCACATTGAGGGCTAAGTACCGTATTTGCAAGCACTGACATGGTAGCCATGCTACAGATTTTTACCTGATGGGACAACAGAAGGAAAGAGCTTTAATTTTGTCAGCCCTTATAATTTTGTCAGAAAGCCATTACAGAAAGCTGAATCGAGATGCATCATTTCAGTGTGCAGAAAATGCTAACACAGGTATGCCCCAGATCTTACACAACGTGCCTAGAACATCTGGGAAGCTCAGACAATTCCACTTTGGACTTCTGGATGTCAACATACACGTTAACTGCACCACAAATGAACAAACCAGGATCAAGAATGATTTAGTACGCACTCATATATAAGGTAGGGTTACAGTGAACAACTGCTCAGCACAGATTACCATGGCATACTGACAGAATTTTTCATTTTATGATTACTTGATTTGCAGGCAGATGGATGGACATCACTGACCACAGAGACCCAAAATGACTAAGCACGAGAAAAGAAAATTTACACAGTAGCATGATGGTGGCTTGGCTACTACTGAAAAACAAAACAAAACAAACAAACCACATGCAACCCTTTTTCAATTTGCAGATTTGCAACTGAGTCCCCTAGCCTTCATTCCAGCAGGTATAAGCAACCCTATTGTTACCATTTTAAATGCACCAGCTGTGAAGGGCTGAGAGACTTACTTTCAAAATCCAAGAAAAAATGTGCTGCATTGTGGTCTATGTCCCTGGTTAGCACCTTAATGAGATTACCCATGCCAGCAAACCTAAAAATAAAAATGGCAAAATAATTTAGTTCCAACAAGCATTTCCTATGGCAAGCACACGCCTGGGGGCAGCCAGAGCAGGGCTCCCATCCGGTTTCGCACACTGCGGATTCAGCACCTTGTGGTGGGAAGTAGCAAACGTGCACTGTCCAGGGCATTTCTTCTCCCCTTCTTCTCATTCATTATTGAAAAAACGAAGAGTCATAGCTTTGGCAAAAATAAAGTTCTGAATTATTGTCTTTTTCATCTTACTTTAATAGAATTAAAGAATTATGTTACCTAGGATGACTGAGCAATTGTTTTGCATAACTGTTACAACCCACAGCCAATAAAGCCATTAATATTTAGGAAGAACAACCTCAAAAGGACTGGTGTTGTCATAAGCCTGATTTTGACTCTCTCCACAATGCAAAACAAAATTCAGAAAGCCTCTCAGTAGTAGTAATCTGTGGCCAATGAACAGTTTTTCTCACATCAAATCAGGTAAAAGTGACAAGTTGAATATAAGTTAGTCTTTTCCAGAAAACAGGAGATAATTGAGTTTCAACAGTTCTTCTTATGTTTGCCTTCACATCCCAGCTAAAAAGAAATGAAAACTGGAAGAAAAATTAAATAGTCATTAATCTAGGTCAGATAAATTCACAAAAGTTTCAAATATTATTGTAAGTTTCTGAAATGAATTTCTTCAGTAGGACTATGAAATTGGCACTTCATGACGAGGCAACCTTCTCAATGACCTTCTAGTCTTTTAGAGACTTACAGAGGCTAAAAACGTACTTTAAAAACCACAGCCCCAAAATATCAGGAGTTCAGTGGGGTGCTGCTGCAAGACATAGTCAAGATACTCCCTGAATATTGATTTCAAATCTTTTAAGAATAAGCTATCAACAGTCTAACATTGGTCTCAACCATCAGATCTAACATCAAGTTTCAAATTAGGCTGACTACGCTAATCTGCCAGTGTCTGCTCTGTTGTTTTCTGCTTAAGAGTGATGTTTACTTGGAGGGAAGTAGCATGACAGTAAGAATCACGAGTTTATGAGGAATTAAGAAAACTGAAGCAATGCGAAGCCTACACAAACTGCTCAGCAAACCAAATCTTTACATCCTGCATTGCCAGATTTCTCGAGTTCCATAAGAAAATGCAAACGGTGTATGAGAAAAAGCAAACCAGCAGCAAGCGACTTGGTTTTCAGGATCCATAAGATTCAACAGCATCTCAATCAACAAAAGCTGCAGAATCAACAGTGATCTAATCCTAGATTTTTAAAGTTACTCAGGGCCAAATCGGTAACATTAGTCTAACAACTTCTGCAGAACGACCGAACAACAGATAGAAACCTAGGCTTTTAGAAAAGCAACTTTGATCACAGTGGACTCTGCTTATAAAAACTAATCACTAGGTGTATGCTCGCTTTTTTGCGCATTCAACTTTTCCTTGAAATGCCAGAAAACACAAGTCCTGTTTGCTAAGCATGTGAACTTGGATCAAATCTGATCAGATCTCCTAGCCTTTATGTAGGGAAGTTTTAGATTAGAATGTCCAGTTTAGACTCATTTTAAAAAACAAATCCATCTAAACAAGGGTTTCTTCAGAGAGGCAGCTTTTCTAGAGCTTTCTATTCCATAGCTTACTGAGCAGCTCATTACAGGTGCCAACACCGTGTAAACCACCAACACCAGAAAGCAGATAATTAGCAACAAGCATATCCGTAACGCAGGACTGGAAGAGTCCCTTAGTGCACTCCTCAACAAGGACATTCATGATCTGGAAAAGGCTGAAATACAGAGACTTTCTTAAACACCTTCAACGACACCAATGAAAAGCAGAAGTACAAGCTGCCTAATACCAACCGAGTCTGCAGATTCGGATTTAAGAGCCAAACCTCAACCTCAAAACAGTGCCGTAAGTACTGATTGCCATCCCAACGTTAACAGAAAAGTAGCACATACAGACAATTGAATGGTGTTAAGAGCCTAAAAAGAACTTCAACTACACCCAAAACTACCGGTTACTGACATGTGTCAGCTCTTCAGCTGCACCATCCCCTCCTCCACAAAAATATTTTCTATACCTCGTGTGAATTCCCCTATGCAGTTTTGCCTTTGTTTTGACATGAACGACCCTCCTAGCAGTTTACAGGGTCACGCATGTGGTATAAATACTGGATAACATTACTTCTGAAGGTCACATTGAGGGCAAGCATGTAGGGCTGAAACACTTCAAAGGTGAGGTTACAGCAGAACATACAGCCACTGCAGAACAGATCATTTATTCAAATCCCTACCACTTCCTAAAACGGGGGTAAGGGGTCGGGGACTCAGTTCTGCAATACAACCACCCACATTCTGACCTTCACCTCCCTGAAAAGTTAGCTTATACTAACATACGGTTTCTTTTCTGGGAGTGAGATCAACTAATAGCAAAGCCCAGTGAAAGGTCAGACACTGCCCTGAACCAGTAGGTATGAAGGAGACTTAAGCAGAAGGGGCAACTGACCTAATGGCAACAGCTCAGCGAACAACCTCCCAGAAAAGGAGGGAAACTGAAGATGAGAATGAATTAGTTCAAGCAAGGCAGCAACGAGACAACACGGGATGTAGGAATACATCTGAATTTACACGAATACAGAGCTGTACGTACACTTCTTGGTAATAAAGTTCTTAACAGACCTCTTCTCTTGTGCATTAAGCATGCTGAAACAATCTTGATATCCTTTAGCCAAATCACAGTTCCATGCAAAAGACACTGTCAGGTTTACTTTCTTTGCAGCCAAACCTTCACCACATGTTCAGTTTGTATGGAGGGAATGGAAATCTGGCAGAAGCTGGACAAATTCAGTATTATTTTGGACATTTTTATCAAGATGAGATCAAGAAACTCAAGTATTTCTAAACACCAGCCTTGTTGCGCTTTAAGAACTGGGGAAATGAAGATTGCTCTAAGTTGTAATCCAAAAAGTTAGACTTAAAGAAACTGGAAGAACTTAAAAAGCTCAATTTAGACAAAAGTTGAGAAGACATAATTTATCTAACACTTCTTGGAAGGACAATTTCTCTCCCCTTAGCATTCAAGGAACGAATGCAAGATTCAACAGATAACAACTCACTCTTGCAGCGAGGCTAAGCACTAGTTTTTCAAGTTCTGAAATGGCCTAGAAGAGAGACAGTGGCACACTGTCACAGCGTGGAGCTTCCCAGATTCATGGAAGAAGCTGCGAGTCAACATGCAATGGCTCAGGTCAGATGGCTCTTCACTTCTGTACGTTATTTTCCTTCAGAAGGTACAGCTGAGCAGCAAGAAGGGATGACCTGTTGCACTCACGCAGGTGGAACCTCTAGAGGCAAAATTAGAAAGTGACCATTCTGGGAGGCTGCTGTGTCAGCAGAATACCTGCATCAACCCTAGAGTACAGCAAGGCAGCTCGGAGATGCCTCAGGCTCCTGATAGATCCACATTTAGTACAGTCTTGTTTTGTTCAGGATGGCTTGTTTGCGTTTCTGCTGGTCCCAAAACACATGAAAGAAGGTCTGCTACTGGCTCTGAGATTAGAGGTGATGACAGTCTGCATGCAGTAAAAGGAAACAGTCTAAGAGATCAGCCATTGCAGTTATCTCCTGGGCCCTCTTCTGCTAGTTGATGCCCTGTAAAAGCATCACCAGCACAGAAGATTTTGGTAGCTCTATAAAGACGTCTCTTGGTAAATTAATACCATGGTGGCATGGCCAGTCAGGATGGATTTACCAAGCACTCTCCCAATTTCCTTGAAAGTCCACATGTTCAGCTGAAATAAGTAGAACTGCTATTTTAGGAAGTCAGATATGGTTCCATTTAACCGGCCCTGACATTGTGTCTGCTCAAGTAGATCTTCCAGTACTAACTGTGTCTTTCTTGAGCATGTTGCCCACATCAGTCAGCTCTGATTCCAGAAAGATTTAGGCCTATACAAAGACCAAAGACAACAGCAAGCACTACTCCTGGCTGTATTTTCTATCCTGCAGTTTGGCTTTGTCCCAGAGCCAAAGTGCTGACTCGAACTGGAGGTGACTTGTGTGGGTGCTAACACCTTTTGACCCATAATCATTCAGGTGCAACTGGAATAAAATCCACATTGAAGCTATCCTTATCAAGAAGGATTTTGCACACTGCAATCACAAAATCAAAATATTCATACGCCCAGTCCTAAGTACAGTTTAGGTCACTATCTATTTGTTCTTCCAGAGCTTCAGACCATCAAGCTCCATCAAATTTTATTTGGGATTCTCATTCAGAATAAAGCAAACTTTGAAACCAGCAAACCTTCCTCTCTCAGGGTCTTCATGATTTTAAGATTTCATAGTACAGTGCCCAAAGGTAACTCGTTAGGAAAACCAACAGTGTAAGATTCAGTAAACGCCCACTTTACCCTACTGAAGTTCTCTGTTGCCATGAATCCATCACCACAAAATCAGAGTAGGAAGAAACCACTCTGCTACTGTCCAAAAGCCGCCTGTCCCTGTGAAGCCGCCCAGAATCCCTCCTGGCATGCACCGTGCGCCAGCACAACGCTCCAGCCACGTGGAGCAGGTTGGGGGAAATCGGGGCGCTAGCCAGGAACGTGGTTTAAACTTGACCTACTTGCACGGGGTAAGACATACGGAATGCCACATCTGATTACGGTGATTTGGCCCATTACAGCCTTATGGGGTTGTGTGATGCCGAGTGTACTGTCATGATCAGACAAGCGGAAAGCAAAGGCATATTTTCAAAACAAGTCTTGCACGCATGCCCTTCATGCTGAAAACATCCCTGACACATTTCGGGATTTTTTTTTCTAAGCTAAGCCCAGGGGAAGTTTAATAGAAATACATGATGCAACTAAATTCAGGCAAGCACCAAAGCCATTTCCCCCTCTCTCACCTGAAAGAAAAACTGCATTAACAAGGATTGTTTTCAACTGGAGAACAGCTCAAAACTTCCTCTTTGTTAAAGGTAAAATACCAGCAAGGTTCACGTGACATTCTGAATTTTGCTTTGTTCTGTTGGAAGAATAGCACACTTCCAAGCTAACACAAAGTTAAATAAGCAGAAGCAAAAAGCCGTGTCTATCACTACTGAAGAATGCCTGCTTCACGAAAATACCAGCTGACCTTTTGGAAAAGCATACACTATTCCATGACTTCTTTTAATGAGGCTTAAGACTGAACAGGGACACCCAGAGCACAAGAACCATACTCAGTGAAAACCTCCTATCTACACTCCGGAGTTGGGAGGAGTGCGTGCAAGCACACAAAGAGCAAACAATTCCTTCCAGGGATTGAGATTAAAATGTTCAGTCGGTCAGGTGTGTGTGCACAAACGTCTCACCCAGTGAGATTTTGGCAACGTTATAAGTGAAAAGCACAGTGTGAAAAGTGTATCATTATAGCATGGCACAAGTTATAAATGCAGCGTTCCCACAAACCAGAGCCTAGCTGAAGGTCTCCCCGCGCTGTTTCTCCAGACAGATAATCCCATCAGCCCGGCGATTGTTTCAAGGCTTACTGAACACGTTCTGCCTACAGTCTCGAGCCAGGAACAGGAAAAAAAAAACAAAAAAAAAAGTGAGTAAGTGGTTGCCCACATTAGCGGAATCAAAGGAAGCCCTTAGCAACCCACGAGCTCACAAAGCGGACAGCCCATTGGACCCAGTGTCATTTTCTAGCCCAACGAAGCAGTTAAGCTTTGCAGGCAGCGAGAGTACATCTGCCCTCGACTTTACAAAGCCAGCGAAGGCTGTGGGGCTGGAATAGGTTTGTAAACTACATCGCAGGAATCACCTTTTTAAAAAGTCTTAGTATTTCCCTTGGATCCAAACATGTTTTTCTTAGTCTGATGCACATTTATTTCTCTTCTGACAAGTGCCAGGGAAGTGTAGGTACCCTCTGACATTCTAAGCCCCACTGCTGTTATTAATCATGGTGTTTAAAGTAATTAAATACCTGACATTAAACGAAGCCCCAAAGTAATAAAACAAGTTGCCCAGGCGAGAAATAATTATTGAACATTCATTATCACTCTTAGGCTGGAAAAAAGACCAGCAAGTAAGAATTAACAACTTCAGATTTAGGAAGGAGAAGCCTGGTGCTGTTAGCTTGAAGCAAGCTAGATTTTGGATAAGCTGGTCTCATATTCAAGACCCATCATAGCTATAGGAATTAATATTGAAGGTATCAGTTCAGATGCTGACATTGAACCTAACTGCTGAATCAAATGCAGATAGGAAGCGCCGCTCCAGTCACCAGTTCTACATAAAACACGCTCATTTCATTCACCACTTGACAATTTGTTCCAGCAAAGACAGGATTTCATCATTTTACACCCACTTTTACAGCAGACTTCGCAGCCTAAACCTATGCAAAGATGCCCATGCTGCTTTCCACTACTGACATCTAGTGGTTGTTCTTCCACACACACTAGTTACCATAATTTTTTTTCCCCCTTAATTAAAAAAGGAAAAAAAATGCCCCTGAATTCCAGGGGCTTTGATCATCTCCATCTTACCCCAAAAAATGAAAAAACAATTTGTACTACCAGAAAGAAAGTGTTTTCTGTACAGAAAAGGAACCATTCAGGCTACTTAATAAAAGTACTGCTCACAAGGTGTTTAAAGCTGCCTCTGCCATCAGTTCTTTTGGCTAAACCGACTTTGACACAATAAACTACTTTAGCCGAAACTGAAGTTACTTTTTAAGATCACACATCATCAGTGAAGTCTCCTTTCTGGATAAAAGGGAGTTCCAAACCTGTCGTATCGGGGAAACGGAGCCCTGCCAGGGAAAACAGTCCAGTGAAAAAAGGCTCACGTTCTTTGAAACCAGAATTGTGAAATATGGTCGGGGCAGTGTTTATTCGGTCCATTTTCCCATTTAGAAGAAATCAAGGGAAAGGCATTGAAGACACCACAGTTCCTCTAGAAGAGGCAGTTTTAAAGCCTTCTTAATTTGGAAATATTTTAGTGGCACAGCTGACACTGAAAAACTTGGGTTTTAATCAGAGCTCACGTCACTAAAGAGTGCCACACAATTTCGCAGTAAGACCTCATTTGTCTGGAAGGATTACTGTTAGTTTTAAAACAGAACTTGTATTTCAAAGGGGAGAGACGAGGGTCTGAAAAATCCGCTGTGGGTTAGCTGTCAGTAACTCTGCAATTCTTCCAAGAGTGAGTCCGTGGATAAAAAATCACAACTCTTGGGAGAGAAAAAAAAGACTTTGTCTAGGGATATTTACACTCGAATGCCATTTACACTTTGCCTTCTCCTTGAAAGTTGGAAATCTCAAGAAGTCTTCTGCAGTGCTGTAACTCCTCCAACAGAGGTCACTGCCTTACAATTTGATCTTCCAGATAAAGGGAAGCATGCAACAAATGTGCTCGGGCTATTTCATACTGTCTTAGCATCTCACATGACTGAGAGCCAGCAATTTCCTTCCAGCCCAAACTCTGTATTTAACCAACTGAGATTAGCATGGAAACACTGGCTGACCTTAAAGTCTGTCTTTTTTCCCTCCGTACTGATAAAAATGGAATGTTCTCTACTTCCTTTGAATAAAGAAAATATGAAAGGTACATAAGGATGAAAACTACATTCAACGAGAGATGACGTAGGTTTAAAACTTTTAAAAAATATTTTACAAAGAAGCTTCTTTATTACCCTACAAAAGATGGTATGCATATTAAAACTGTGCTCTACTACTGCATTCCTAAGTCCCATATTTCAAGGCTGTCACCCTGTAGTTTTAAAAAAAAAAAAACTACACAACCAAAATAACAATTTGTGTGCCAAGTCCTTCTCCTGTCAGCTTTTTATCTAAGTGTAAAAAACCTGCAAGTCTTACTTTTTTTCCCCGATGGCAGTTAGATATGTTCAAACCCTATCTTCACTCTAGGGTCTAATACAACTGATCCACCACCTTGAGCTGGTATTGCACTTGTGAAAAAGCACTCCTCTGCAATCCTGGTTTTATTTGGAAACGTGTTTTCTTTCAAAATAGAAAAATTGCCACCTATGTGAATCAGACTGCCATACACTTTAGGAAGCAAGCTGGATGAAGTTCCACTGAGGCTCTGACAAACAGCTGGGCTGCTGCTGCCATCTAACGTACCAACACAAGGAGTACCATCACCTGCGCTGCTCTTAGATCATGTTCAGATGAAACATTTCATTTTGGTTTGGCCCTGAACTGCTGCACTGCACCCCTTTTAGTGCCTTGGCTTGCAACTCCTATACTAACAACATTATATTACATCCACCAGCTTTACGACTAGATAAGTATTCATTTACATATTTATCTCAAAAGATTTTTTCGGCGTGTACAAATGCAATCTTGTGTGTGACGCTGACGTTGACCGTCCACTTGAATTTAGGTCAGTGACACGCTGGCTCTGAACAACCAAGGAGGAAGAGAAGTCCTGTGGCCTTCCAAACCACACAGCAGGAAAGGCAGATCTGTGTATTTCAGGAAAGCTTTCCGATTATTCTGCAGAGCTTTCCTTTCCTAAGACACCAGTCAGACAAAGCATGCTTGCAGAAGGCTAATGAAACACACCAGGTTCCTGACGGTACAGCAGAAGAGGACTAGCAGAATGATACTCCATCCCATCTGGTTTTAGAACAGTAACAAAATCAGACAGGCATTAGGCTGGGAAAAAAAATTGATCGCTACATGGTTGTTTGCTCCTTCAAAATTTCACAAGATTTCTTACAAGATCAAGTTTCTGCAGCAGTCTTATTTCCAGTTCTTCCGATGGTCTCATAGTATCAATTACTTTTATCGAGTCTGGATACTTTTTTCTTTGTTAGAAAGCAAGTATGAAAAGAACAGACCACACTGGTCTACATTCCTCTAATTGTGTTAAATAGCATCTTTTATTGCACTTTCCAATCCCCCCCAAACACACCCCAAATTTTCTTTTAATCTTTAATCAAGCTAATGGTGTCCCATAAACATAAGATTTATTTTTTTTCCATCCACCTACTGGAAATACAGGGGAATGTTTGCTATCCTCCAGTGATATTACACAATCTGCAGTCCTGTAAGATGAGCAGCAAGTATGCAGACTGCATGGGGAGTTCTGATTTCCTGCACCAGTCCGTCAGCGAATTCTGCAAGTCTGTACCGCCTTGCATCCCAGATGTTTGCTCTGATTTACAGGGGACCTGAAGTCTCAAATCATTAGGTACTTCAGAGGAGACCCTCCTTGGTTTAGCTATGAGAATGCAGAAGGAATTTAACTTTTTAAGAGGTGGTATTACTGAAAGGAAAGCTATGAAAGTGCAGTTAACTGCACCAGTCAGATAGTAGTAATCCATCTGACACAAACTGGTTGGATTGCCAGTGCCCTCTTAAAATCACTCAAAAGAGGACTTCTAAAGGAAGCTAAGAGAAGCCATAGGGTAAGGAGAAAGATCTCTGAATAAACAGTTAGAAGGAACAAAAAGAATAAATGATCATTTCTCACAACGGAGGGGAGTCACCAGTGGAGTTTCACAGGAATGCTGTCCAATATATCGGCAGATAACCTGGGAAGGTCCAGAGCAGCAAAATGAGAAGGTTTGCTACTGATGCTGATGTTCATGATAGTGAGGAAAAAGGCAGGCAGACAAAAGAACCTCACAAAGCTAATGTGACGTGACAATAAAATCCAATTGTGGAAGTGTAAAGCGATGAATCAGAAAAAACAATCCTAACTTCATACAGAAGATTCTCAGCTGTAAGCTAGCTATTACAATTCTGGAACAAGACCTTTGAGTGACATTCAGTTTAGCTAAGGTTTGTGTATAATTATGCTCATGAGCAACTAAAAGAACAAATGTTCAGAATTAAGAAAGGAATAAGGAACACCATTATGTCTCAGCAATTTATACAAGCAAATTCTGGTCCCTTAATCTGAAGAGGTATGGAAGAACAGGAAAAAGTGAATGAAGGACTACATAGATGATCAAAGCTCTGTCACAACTTCCATATAAGAAGCAGCTTAGCTGTCTCAAATTCCTATAAAATCACAAGTGACGTGGAGAACACACAGCAACAAAACAAATTCCTAACGTGCACTAGTTGCACGGAACAAAACTAGAAGGAACCAAGCTGAAGAATAAATAAGGAGTTGACGGGTCTTTATGCAGGTCAGTGCAACTCCCTGAGAAAGGATGCTAGAAGTCTGCAGCAGTTCTAGGGGAAAACAGGTACATATGTGGAACTGAAAGCCATTAAAGAATATGGAATACATTTAACAATTACATATGTAAATACTTATATCCTAGAAGCACCACCAGTACACTCCCTGATGGTTCCTCCTCATCCCTAGGCATCTGCTTATGTTAAAGGTTCAAGTTTTATTGGATTTTAAGTTTTTTTTTTTCCACCTTTTAACCTTATTCAGAAAGTGCCATCTAGTTAAGTTTTCCTCATTCTTTGCTGCTTCAAAGTTTTCAACAGTCTCTAGGACTTTACCATTGTTATCTTACTGGTGTTTTCCCATTCAAAATGGTGCTCGGGTAGGGCTTCTGCCAGTCCCTTCAAACCCTTTACACTGGTGATTCCCAGCTTAAACCAGATTCCCAGCTGGTTTAAGATGCTGTCAAGCTTTCGGCAGCTGCTTTGTTTCAGCACAGCTGGAAAAGGTGAAGACATTAGCAGTCAGAGACACTTGAACTTTAGGGCTGCTGACGTGGCCAACACCATTGCTGTTTATAACGAATTTCCCTTCAACACCAGAAATACTGTTGATTCACAGTTTCTTCAAAGAAAACCGAAGTTCCTTGCCATGTGCTGTGGCTGTTCTCTGGACAGCCTCTCCTCCTGCGGGCAGTACCGTTCCCCTGAGCTTTGCAGGATGACTCACCTTCCTGAGCAGAAGCAGCACTGTCCTAGTAGAGGAATAAGTGAGGAGCGTGAAAGGATTAGCAAAACCAAGTGCACATATCCAGAGGGAAATAAAATGGCGACTCCCAGAGACAGTGTACTTGGCTAGACAGACCCACGGTCCGATTCAGTTTAGTTACCCCTACACGGCATCCTTTGCAAATGCACAGCGTGCTGTAAAGGTTTGCACTAGTTCACCTTGCAGCTTCGCTAGCACACTTACCTGTGACTTTGGATTTAAAGGCTACTACCAAATGAAAATGTTACTACTGCTAGCACTGGATGTTCTTCTATCCATTTGTTGCAGACTGGGAAAAGTATTACTGTGTGCCTGCCCAGTTCCTAGACTCATTCCATAAACCCACAGAGGCAAGACAGTAGGCTAGATGGCCTGTTTGTCTGATCCAGCATCACCATAAGCTCTCCAAAAGTTACAACAAAAATTTGATACAAATCTCACCACAACACAGTGATTTTGCAAAACAATTATTTCAATATATGGATCAGGTACTAAAATCAGGGAAAATTATCTCTGTGACATTTATAATGCCTTATATTCTTAATTTCTGAATAGGATATTGAAAGAGTTTTGGACATGGCACTCAGAAATGTTTCCCACCACTGCCAATAAAACTGATGAAAAATCAATTTAATCATGTCCCCAGAATTCAAAAAACTTTTTGATGATTCATCAGAAATGGAAGAGAAATAAATCCTATCTCACATTTGGTAGCATTACCTTACCAATGTGACATGAAAGACAGCTGTGCTGGCACAGCACAATAAACATGAAGTATAACACACACCATGAAGTAGCTTAGATAAGTAGCAGGTTATAAAACTGGAAGGGAAAACCTTCACATGAGCATGTGCTACCTCGTCAGACTTGCAAACTTTCTCAGAGTTCTAGTTTCTGGCTTAAGGCAGCTGGTTCAGAAAATATTTGAAGTTACACAGTAACATCAGTACAGAGACAAGATAAATACTGAGAAGGAAAAACCATTCAAATTTTCCAAGAACTTTAAACATGATCTTCCAGGATAAGTTTTAGATGTGGCCAAACGACTGTATTCTACACACTAAAAATGCCTTTTTGGAAACAATGGGATTTCCTCACATTGCTACAGTGAGGTCTTCAAAATCATTACTAGGCTGTGTGGTGAGGTACCGAGTGAGCAAAACTCCAAACGCTTGCACCCTGTTCAGTATCTTTAACCACAGAGACATGTGCATTAGCCTACAGATCAGGGACTTCTAAGTGAACACCAGAACTTGCAGAAGCTGTAGAAGCATCTTAGGGAAAAGTTCTTGAAGAGAAAATTGCTAATATTCAGCAAAGCCCATTTTTCGATCTGTATTATAGTTCTCATTCCTTATACGTCAGGAGAGTTTTTAAGCAGGTTAAGTTTCAGTTCTTACCTACAGCCAGTGCTGCACTCTGTTCTTGGCCTCCACTCTGTTTCAAAAGAAAAACAGATTATGAAAATACATTCTTTTGCACCAAAAGCCTTCAGTGTAATGCTATGCAGCCTTGCAAAAGCAAACATCTGTTCCAGACATTGTACTAGTCTTCAGAATCTGCTTCACAAATATAGTTCTGGATCTATATGTCACTGTGACTTGGGAAAAAATACATTAAAAAACTAGAATGCAGAATTGGTCTATCTCTCGGCATATAAATAAATAAGGAACACAATTATCTGGCAACAAACTTGTTTCTGGGGAAAAAGGCTGCTGGTGACAGATAATCTGAAAGAACACATATGCCATAATAAATTTAATTACTAGGGGGTCAAAGCTGCAATAAAATACCAGTGGCAAAATTAGATTTAGTTTAGATTCCCCTAAGTCCCACCTACTGCCACTAGATATTTTAAGTATGGGGTTTTTCCTCCTCGTGACTGTAGCCTGCTCAATTTGTACTTTGCGACAAAGCAACAAAACCCAAAACACCAACTGGACAACGCTGGTCCCCTACAGGTCAGGGCTGAACACAGCTCACGTTGTGAACAGAAACCGAAAGCAGTCAGACACAACAAAATATTACTTCAAATAGTTCATTTGCTGAAATAGGAGAAAATTGAAATAAAACAATCAAATAGGAAAAAACACTTAAGAACATAGGAATTTCTACCTAAAGCAGATTTTTGGGTAGTCAAGAACACTGGATAAGATGATTTTGACTGAAAGTCCAACTGAATTCACTGAGCTATTAACAATCAGGAAAAGTCCAAATTCATTAGAATGGCCAAACTATACAAAAAATGTGAAAGTAACAGAAAAAAAAAACACAATAGCAGAGGTAGGAAACATTTTAAAATCCCGAACAGCATTAGTTTATTGCTACAAATACACATCTAAATTTCCACCTGATACAATTATTAGAAAAGTCAAGAATTGCTCAGCTCTGTACATCTTTCCAGGCAAAGTATTGCATTTGTAATCACCAACACTTCACACCTGTAAGAAAAGTGTGCCGATGCTCAGATAGCTTGTCCTCGAGGCTTCAGAGAAATGAGTGAAAGTTGGTTCCAGGACATTACGTGATAACGAAGACAGAAGGACAGAAGTTTAGAGCCCTTAGGCAAAAGGGAAGCAACCAGGAAAGCTCAGGATTACAGGTCTGTTAGACCAGTACCAAATAACGAGCAGAAAGCCTAGCACAGGAATCCACTCACTGGATTCCTATCTTTATCATAGAATCACAGAAACATCTAGGTTGGAAGAGACCTTCAGGATCACCAAGTCCAACCATCAACCTCACCTACTGAGCCCCATCACTAAACCACATCCCTTAGTGCCACATCCACACGCCTCTTAAATACCTCCAGGGATGGGGACTCCCCCACCTCCCTGAGCAGCCTGTTCCAATGCTTGACCACCCTCTCCATGAAGAAATTGTTTCTAATGTCCCATCTAAAGCTCCCCTGGTGCGACTTGAGACTGTTCCCTCACATCCTGTCACTTGTCACCTGAGAAAAGAGACCTACACCCTCCTCATTGCAAACTCCTTTCAGGCAGTTGTAGAGAGCAATGGGGCCTCCCCTCAGCCTCTTCTTACCCAGACTGAAGAACCCCACTTCCCCCAGCCGCTCCCCATAGCTCTTGTCTTCTGGTCCCTTCACCAGCATCACTGCTCTTTTCTGCACACGCTCAGCAACTCAATATCCCCCAAACTGAACACAGGACTCGAGGTGCAGTCTCACCAGAGCCGAGTACAGGGGGACAATCACTTCCCCAGTCCTGCTGGCCACACTGTTCCTGATGCAGGCCAGGATGCCATTGGCCTTCTTGGCCACCTGGGCACACTGCGGGCTCACGTTCAGCTGGATGTCA
Organism: Anseranas semipalmata; assembly: GCA_013399115.1. Lineage (NCBI taxonomy): Eukaryota > Metazoa > Chordata > Aves > Anseriformes > Anseranatidae > Anseranas > Anseranas semipalmata. Next base: position 682,966 of record VXAA01005869.1, on the reverse strand, counting down.
ACCAGCACCGCCAGGTCCTAATTCAGTACCAATGAGCACGCTGTCACACCAAACGGACTGAGCACACTGGATGCCATCATCGTGGTTTATCCTGGCAAGCTGACAGGTATGAAGTCACGCTGTGCAAAAATCAAGTATCCCGTGGTATTTTAAACATTAACACTATGCTACATAATAAAGCGCAGTCTAAACGGGTAAGGAATTGACTTACAGATCTCTAGCAGTCAGTGAGGAATAATCACTGAACATCCCTTAAAAATGGCCAGATGTGAAATTAATGGTGTGACGGATTCTTTACAAGATTAGCTTTTGCACTTCTGGATGCACCCAGTTCAGACACGAGAGCATCTGAACGAAGACGAGCCAGCCGCCGGGTTCAGAGAGCACCGCTACGCTTCTCCCGGTTAGCAGAGGATCTGCAGCACGCCTGAGCTCCCTTCTGACTCCGATTCTCAAGGTTTGGATCTGAGGGTTGATACAGAAGGAATACCAACAGGCGGAAGATGAAACGGATACTATATAATTCAACGGGTAGTGAAAAGTGAATAATACAGAACCAAGCATTTTTCCTCGTTTTTGCAGTTCAGCCAAGTATAGAACATTATGTTACAGGGAGAAGCAGCTGGGATGAAAATTACCTTGTATTCAATGGGCTAACAGCTCATGTTTTTATTTATTTATTCATTAAAGAGTCAAACAGCAGAAAGACTCGTGCACCTCATTTTTGGAATCTATCGCACAGTCACACACCCCCAGTCCCTGACTTGCAGCCTAACCTCCCCACAGCAGAAGGCTGAAGCATGTGCTAACTTCTCAGGCCAACTAGAGCAGAAATTCAAAGAGTTGTCACAACAGCTGGAGAATAGATGGGAAAAACCAGCCACAGCCACTAGTGCTGGTGGCGAATCGTCACGTTGGGAAAAGCCTAGAGCTGACAGAAGTCAAATAGTACCCGAATATAAGAGAGGCACTACGTAAACTTGGCATCTTGTGGATAATGAAACTTGAAAGGATTAGGAACGGGCTAACCACGGGGTAAGCTCTGTTTTGGGTATCCATCTCATATTGGAACCAGGATCTCCCTTGCTAAGTATCACCAACTTGGCCTCTGTGCAAGCCTGAGGTGGGCTGGGGTAGCGATGTTCTCAGTCCAGGAATCTTAACTACACGTCACATAAAGCTGACCAGAACAGGACCTAGCCCAAAGACCGCGCTGCTCAGGCTTTTTTAGACATTCCTGCTCTACTGCTTCAGTTACAAGCTTGAAATTAGCTTGAGGAAACTACACCAAAAACTGGTCACTCTTCGAACTGCCAGTACACATTAAAAAAATACAAAAACAAGCCCAGTTCAACACAGAACCACAAGTCAAATACATCCCATATGTTGTGGGTAATAAAAAAAAGAATGTTAAGAAATGTTTAGTAATAAAACTTGATTTTTACTTCAGTAACAATAACAGATGGCTAAGCTATAAAAAATAAATCACAGCTAAGATCATGTCGGAAAAAGTTTCAGGGCATCTGCAGATGAACCCACATTCAATACTAGGTGGACGTGAGTGCCAATATTGACATTAGTGATGCTAAAAGAAGATTCTGCTAAACTCAGATCTTTCTTCTCTGTTCAGTCATCTCTAAATCACATCTTTACAGTCTATGTCTTATACTAAGCCTTTCCCAATCCTGCATCAATTCTCAATCCTGTTGTACAGTATCCCATATTACTTGCTACACTCAAACCTGTTGCAAGCTTGTGATTTCATGACAGAAATGGTGGTCTGATAGGAAAGCTTGCTTGGTACTTCTGGACCTGTGTTAGACACCTACCAAAAGCACATGCTGTGCTTTTTGTCCTCTGTTCACAGAGAAAAAGTCATTTATGCCAACACAACCAATATGCTATAGAGCCGTGTTAGCATTCAGCTCTTCATACTCTCCATCCAGACAGCTAGCGGCAGGCTCAGGCCAGGTGCTCAGCTGGAAGTGCAGTTGGTTATCCAGCACCCTCCAAGTCAGGTCCACAAAGCACTACTTCAGTTTCCCTAACGCTCAGCCCAAAGTCTTGGCTTCACAGTCACGTAGCAAAGAGCTATCAGGTTTGCTTTGAAGAAAATATTTCATGGAAGTTGAGATACTGCACTATGGATTCACAAGAGGAGGATGGGGCTATATACATAAACCCTGCCATCCAAAAAGGGGGAAAAGACAAGCAAGGACTTTTAGGAAAACAGAGATTGGATTCTGGGAGGGTGGGGAAGGGCAATATGAACTGCTGTATTCCAACCTAAGCACCTTCATGTTTTACTGCAAAAAGAGAGAAGGGAAAAAAGCCTGCAAGAATTACTGAAGCAAGTCCTGTGTCTACTAGTCAATCACACAAACAACTGAACTTGCTCTGTCTGGTAGCATGTTATGTCCTGTATTTCTTCTGAACTTTCATAAATCTCAAACTTGCAGTGATTTAGTACCGCGTATATTACCCAAGCAGAATTTTGAACAGCTATCTAGCATTCAGCTTTTTCCTCCTTAAAACGTATTTAAGCATTCTCATGTTAGGAACAGCCAGTGAATTCGTTTGTAACATTCAGTGCTATTGCTGATCGCTGTCTATCGCCTGTTTAACTTCCCTGTGACTCCCTAACATTGCTATTTTTCTGCCATTAATGCTCCCTTTGAAGTTACACTGTTAACACCCATTTGTGAAGTGTTCCTGAACACCAGCCAAGTGATTCAACAACTTTTTATCTGAGCCGTGTAAATGATGCAATTTTTTAGGAACACAGTTTAAGACAGAGCTGTGACTCACTAATATCAGAGTGACAGAAACAAAACCATACCCTGTCCCAGGAAGCTTGCAGCAATACTCATCCACTTGCGTAATGAAAACATTAAGACAAGAAAAGGTCAAAAGGGCTTTCCCATTCGACATCATTAGCAGTGTGTTATCGGCTCTGAGTAATCCCAAGACCCATAGCCCCATTCAGCAACACAAACAGAAGAGCCCTTATGTCTTATAATCTAGATTTCTACACTCAGGGTAAACCACTTTCCTTCGGATTACACCAGGCCATAGGAACAGAAGGGAACTTCTCTCATGAAAGGACACCAAACAGAGAACAGAACAGCCTACCACCTAAAACATCTTTTTACTGTTTTTAGTGAATTTTAACCACAATCCTCAACAGCACTAGAAATCGAGAACTGAAGGCCTTGTTAATGCCCCAACAGGTAAAGCTGTAGGATCAATCTAGACCTAAGCAGATCAGGCCAGAGCTCCACAAGCACCACAGGCAGCATCTCTGCTGCTCAGATGCAATGGATTCAGTTATTCCAGATCTCAAAGAAAACCAGCTTTCAGAAAGCTTGAAAAGCCACTCCCCATTCCACTAACAGAGGATCACGATTACTCTAATACAAAGAAAAACACGGGTGATCACATGCCGGTAAAAATAAATGAGAATACTCGAAACAATCGCATCAATCACTGGGTGTCCAGAAAAGAAGAATCTAAGCAAGTTATTTTAGCCTGTGACCTCAGAAGTTTATTCAGTGGCATTTAAGATGAAAGCACGCACAAAAATTACATGATACAGGGTAACAGACATAAGACAGAACACCTAAATACCAAAAAGTCTGGGCCTAGCTCCTAGGGACCATCATCTGCATTCAACAGCTTTGTCCAACAGACAGGGGAAAATCACAGGAGCCATACAACAAGGTCTTAATTGCTGCAATGTAATTTAATGATACTGAGTCGCAACACCTGCACAGTATTTCTGCTCAATAATTTCCAAAATTACTTCCAAGATGAGATAAAAGGAGGCAAAAAATAATAAAACTGCAGCTGTGGCCAAGCAGTAAGCTGAGCATTAACCAGACCTGAAGGGACTACATGTTAGTGGTCCAGATCCCTACGGAGTTAAAAAAAAAAAAAAAACAAAATAAAAAAATGCAAAAATTAGAAGTTTCCTTTGACAAGCATTTAAGAGTCCTTCTGTAAGTCAGGAAGTGAAATAAGCAACATCTGACATCAACCTAATAGAACAGACCTTATAAAATGGAATGTGAAATCCCAATCACCTGTCTCAGCGAGCACAGCTTTGCAGGCCAAATGTTGCTCTACGGAAGCAAGTTTACATATTTTGCAGGTCTGTTTAAAAGTGACTTTTTGAAACATCAAAACAACCCTTAAATTAATGTTTGTGATTTGAAGGTTCATTGAACAAACAGAACTAAACAGTTCATGTTGTCCTAAGCAGTTATTTACGGGCGAAGAAAAATAGCAGCTTTACCTTCATAAACAAAATGGCACAGCTCAAGTCTCGAGCCGAACAGGGAATGTGCCACACAAGACATTAAACCAGATTGAAAACTCGCTTCTTTTTCAGCTGACTCCACTAAGTGTTGCAGCATGACTACGGCATGGAAAGGGAGAGCATTTTGGAGCGGCTCTGCATGGAGCTCCACTTGATGACAGTCAGAAGAACCTGTCACTTATCATTTGCAGGTTACTGCCACCTTCATTCAAGGTTTTAAAATAATTGTATGTGCACTTGGGAGAAAAGACACCACGTTACATTGCAGCAGCACAGGCAGACTATTTACATTCATTGCTGTAATGTCCTATTAGACTTTAAAAACAGGATTGCACAGAAGCTTTTAAGCCTACAGCCTATTCCCGTGCTATTGCAACCAGCCATATTAAACATGCCCCCAGACAAAATCCAGCAAATAAGTAGGAGACAGCTCAGTTCGGCCTAAAAACTGCCAGCTATTCCTCTTTCTTGCCTTAGATACCAGCATTAATACAAAATAAATGCAAGCTGATAAAACGTGAATAAAAGGATCAGAATTTCTACCAAAATATTTTCTACTCAGTGACAAAAACACAAGGGGTGTGTGCACTTAACCCCCATTTTCTTAGAACCATTTCGACAAACCCACTATCACACAGATGCCAAATCAATTCAAGCTCTGCCAGACTGCAAACAGAATTTATAGGCAAACCTACAGCAATATATTTAGAGCAACACTATCAAAGGAGATTGTTTTTAACTTGTGGCACAAATGGGAAGTAGAAGTGGTTTCCGTTGTCAGAAAGACATTCATTTTTCTTTATGTACTTACAGTATATGACCTCATTGTGATGGATTACTCTTTTATCCTGCTGGTTCTCACGTTATCCTACAGTTGCTATCTGGTGGCTCTGCGGTGAAAGCTTTTCACGTTACTCACAAGCATTTGGAGCTCCACTGCTTTCTCTATTGGTTACATAAGGTTTCCCCAAATGAAAAACCTCCTTCTGAAAGCACACGTTAAAAGCTGCACATTTTTTAACACCTATTTCCTTGTGTAAGGGAGGAAACATTTAGCACTGAGCTAAAGAGAACAGAACCTTGCTTTGTATCCCTTGCGGCACGTTTCACTTTTAGATAAACTTCCCAGACAGAAGGCTGTAACACACGCACTAGGGCCTCACTCAAAATCTCTCTTCTGGATGAGATCCCTCGTTACTAACCTTCTGTAGGCACACAGGTATGGGGACAACTGGAAACAAACTCTCCTGTTCTTTGCAAGTCTGGCACGCATTAAGGGATTTGCACTAAGAGACTGAAATAATTACTGAAGAATTTGTAAAGATTCTGCCCACAAGGAAGCAGAACCTTTAAAGTTGTGTCAGCCAGCCAAATGCTACTCTTGTAAGAGCTACACAAGCCACAACAAAGAGTTCTCAAAATTAATAATGAAGTGACACGTATGCATTTGCTTCCACTCTGCAAACATTATACCGAAGGTGTTTTCATATTTATTAAAATTAGCACCAAATGCAAAACCTGTTACTCTACAAACAGTACAACGAGTGCTGGAACAGAGACTTCACAACACGTTACTCAGCTTGCTTAAAACATCTCCCCACCATCATCACAGGGAAACAATTTTAACTTGCATGGAAGGATTTTTAAATCTTCGAGCATGCAGACAAGTTCAAGCTGCAGATGAGAGATGCAGCTATAAAATAAGAATGAATAATTATCGGAGATTACACTCAAAAGTACGAACTAGTTACCAAGATCTTTTCTGAATGATTGATACTCTGAAAAAATAATCCTATGCAATGTAACATGAAAAAGAAAAGCTACTACATGAAAAATAGGGCAAGCATTAAAGTGTTCTGTGTCCTTCAGTGTCTGTGATAACGGACTGCTGAAACACCATAGCCGAGAGGAATACTATTCAGAGCAATAGCTGGATAAAACAGGCACACGTCTCATACGGCTTTTTGGTCTGCACCACACCAAGGTCCAGCTGGCTGAATATTTCTCTCTCAGCACCAAGATCCAGCAAGACACAGAGACGCTGTGCCCCAAGTGATGCGGTGTTCGTGACCACATTCTCTTTTCGGCGTATTCCCAGAGCTGGGGGCCTGAGCTGAGACCTGGGTCAGGTCTAAAGTGTGCTACAGTTGGGCGGGTTCTCACCTGATGCCTCCCCAGACCAAAGTTAATGCTGGAAACAGTGAAATCCAGTTTATGCAATTCTACCCCTGAGCTAATAAGCTCTGCTCGGTCCTAAAGGAAATACTGACGGAAGACAAATATTTCACCCCAGTTGCAGACAAAGAGCTCCCTTCTAGAACCACCCAGTTTCACCCAGCACAGCCATCCTGTTTAACTTCTCCCTTGGTGAAGAATTTGGAAGAAGTTCATACACATTTTAGTATCTGGAGCTACTATTTTACAGAGTTAGGTTCCAGAGCTCTTGAAATTATAGCTCACAAATAGCTGTAATGTGCAAACCATCTTTATATAAAAAGGACTACACGAAGTCAAATGTTGTTTTCACTACGTGATTTCTGACGGATGCACACGTATTAATGATAGCAAAGTTTTGAAGGCTTGTAGGTTTGGCAGAGTAACAGGACAAAGTGTTTTAATATTCTCTGTCAAACCTGGTTATTAGCAAAAGCTACACAACACAACTTTATACTATCTCCAGTTGTTTATAAAACTTCAGTAAATTAACTGGCACAGGAAGCTTAATAAAGCATCTGTAAATATTTGGGTCATAGAAGCTTAATATTTCCTTACTGGCTAGGATGCTGCTTCTTTCACATTTATCTTTGGATCCAGCTGCTCATCCCACTCTGGGATGACAGCCGTCTCCTGGGTTACTTAGCCCTGTAGCTCAAATGGCAGCAGTAACAGAAGCACAGGATTCAAGTTTTATAGAAGGTATACAGAAAGGGCTATTCGCAGAGGAAAGCTGAATGTGGGTTTAGTTTACATCTCTGTGGATATTTCCTCCCCATACTTAAGACTACTACTTTATTTACAACATCGAGTGTTTGAGAAGCGAGCTGTTAATCTGGTACCACCTCTGGATGCACACATGATTTAGCTATACCAAGTCACATTCAGATGTCCTAAATTCTCACCTTTCCTGGGACTGGCTTGTAACAGTGTAGCTCAGCCCCTTAACTGGGTTGGTAAGATGCCAGTAGGAGGTTACAGCTCTTCACTGATGATCTTTTTACTGTTCTGAACCTACCGGCAACCTACACGCGACTTTAAATGCCTGTGAATTATGGTACATCCTTAGTTAGATTATCATGTATTATCTTCAGTGAAAATGATGCCTCACTGAACACCCTTAGAATAATTAAAAGCACGCTAATAACATCTTCCAAACACCTGGAAATCTAAATTAGCATGCGTAGCCACGTTCAACTTCTAAACCAGATTTAAGTTTCCTTTTTTCTCTCCCTCCAGGCTCTGAAGCATCAGAGTTGAAGTTTGTGTTTGCACTATCACACTTCAAGTAAATAGTCTTTGTACGGTAAGAGGGACAGACACATTATATTAGTCTCACTGGAAATTGCAAATAGACAGCGTTCGACCTCCCACTACAGAAGAAAGGCTAGTCTTTTTTCTCTCCCAGTAGAAGAGAATCTAATCACTTTGTATTCTATTTAAATACCCACACGCTATCCACCAATATTGTGCCTTTTGTCTGGTGAGCTACAGTTAAGCACAAAAAAATTACTGCATAGACTAATTTTTGCTTTCAATAGATCAAAATAATTTGTACTCCTTGGCCTAAAGTATTACAGAAAACAAAAGACGCACTCGACAAACAGACACCTAAGACAGACACCTAAGGAAGTGTTTACCAGTTGGTAGTAGCTTCGTGCAGTCTTACAGAGAACTCGCCCTTCCTCAGATTACCGATGCAGCAGCTTGTCTTCAGAATCTGAAGAAACAGAAGAATACCATTAAAAACAAACAACACACAGCTTTTCAAGTACCTCAGCCAGTGCCAGAGGGAAATCGATGTTAATCCCGTGGTGCCAAGGAACCAATGCAGAACTTTAGGAATCCAAATAAAACACTTGTGATTTTATGGAACTGACAGTGCGAGCAAATAAAGAGGCATCCTTACAACTCTTTGGTGAGTCAGTAAGGCAATTAGCTATCCATGATCACAAGCATCAGGAATAGAGCATTACACCTCAGCATTGCTGAGCCAAGTCACATCTAGCTGCAGCAGCAAAGAGGCCTCTGTTTATAGACAGTGGCATATATATAGTGCATACTGGGCAAAATGCTTTGTTGCTACAGCTCTCACCAATTAACACAAACAAGGTCAATGACAGCTTACACCTTTCTGAACTTACTCTAAGATTACTTACATTTCCTGCTTCAAAATTCAGTTTCTGGTTTAGAAATTTAGACTTAGAGTGCAACCGAACAGCATTTCCTATGGAAATGTTCCACTGAGATCTACTGCAAGCACTCTAAGTGTCCTTCAGTTCATCTGGAGTGGGTTTATACAACAACCAACACCTGCCCTTTTTAGTACAGCAACTGGGTGATGAACTAAACAAAACTAACACCGTTCCGTTGTGGCATTACATAAGCCCGTTCCACGTGGGGTTTGGTAGGCTTATCTTTCAGGGATTTCCTCTAATTTAACTATATTTCAGTGTTGTCACTTAACCTGCCTCCAGTAAAACCACTGCAGCTCCTACTGCAGGCATTATTCCTGGTACCAGAGTTTACCCTGCTGATATTTCACATCTCAAGGGTTCTGTTAAGGAACAATCCCCCCCATTTCATATTACAATTCTCTTTGTTTCAATAGAGAAATCAACCACATTCTGCAATGCATGGGGTTTTAGAAATTGTTTTAGAAATATAAAATACCTGTCATGTTAATGACACCTGCAGATCCAGCTGAATAGCCATGAGATATTCAATGTTAATTGGTACCACTTCAACTATCAGCAGCTCCTTTTCCATTAGATAATCCTGATTAATGAGCATTTAATAGGAAAATATGCTGCTTTGCAGTGAAATTTCTAATCAAAAAACACAATACTACCGATTTGCCCCATCTCAGGAAGGAGGAAGGGAAAGGGAAGAGCTCTGCAGTATTGGGGCTGGGGAATTATTTCAGTTTTCTGAAAACTCATCAAAAGTTACCATCCATTCCCTCCTCCCCTTCCCACAGAAGAACCCTGCAACCCAAACAGCACAGCTAGAAGAGAAGGCAAGGACTCTGAGGATTAGTAGGGGTCACTATGCAAAATTTAGCTGATAAATAAAGCCAACTTATTCTATTTGCAGCCACCCTGAAACAAAGTCTTTTGCAACAGACAGTTCAAAAGTAAAAACAAGAAGAGCAATGTTAATGATAATTTTTGCTAATTTGTGTCAAAAGCACCATGTACAATAAGCAGTTATCTGGCCAATTATTCCCGGCCCTATAGAGAGTTAACAGCTCCTGACAGCTCAGTTACAAACTCCTGACGGGAAGCCGTGAGGTCTCACACTCACACGATGCTCGGAGTGTCGCTGAGAATAGCCTTCTTTCAAGCATGGCTGATGATTTCATTAAACAGAAAACCTGCGTTACACTTCCACTGGACCAACTCACAAGTCGTCATATCGCCAGTTTTTATGCTCAAACCTCGTCACAATTACCTTAAGTAGCACGCAGGGCTCTGTTTTACTGAAAGCTACGTCTAAACCAGCGTGGAGACCCTCCTGCCCCTCCATCCCACACCGCCCCTCCCCTGCTCAGCACTCCCCATGCTGGAGCTTCTCCCCACCAAGCCATTCCCACTTGCCTTCAGGGAGAAAGGGGAGAAGTGCCAGGAGTTACAGCTCCAGAGCAATTCCGGGTGGGAAAAGTCAATGTAGCAGAAGAGCAATGGGTACACTGGAGCAGAGAAATCATGGAAACATCCTCTTCCAGAGGAACTGTGGGATCTGCTGGTGCTGGGCAAAGAATTAAGCCCGGTGCGGGTGCTGAAGGGGGGGCACACGCAGAAAGCTGTGGACATTTGGTCCCTGCAGAAGTTTGGAAAAAACTTGAGCTTTCAAAGCAACGATCCCTTATATATGATCTAGATGATCTGTTTCAGTTGATAAAACCTGTCAAGAGCTTGTAACCTGGGATATAAACGATGACAACACAGAAGAATGAAGTAGCTGCCAGTTTAGCTCTTAGTTTTCAGTCAGTATTTATTCAAAAATTAATTTTCTTTCCTTCAATAGACCTTCGTGGAGTAAATTAACAGTGCTCCTTTGGCAGGCTAATTAGAATAGCTGGTAAACAACAAAAGAACATGCTCATTCGCAGAGGACATCCTTGCTTGCCCTCCACACACTGTGCTAGCACAGCTTTGTAAGGATGACTCCAAAAGAAGGAAGCAGACAATAAACCTACTTGTTCCTGGTAAATTAGGGAATCACCTACTCATGTAAGCGACCATCCCTTACACCTCACCTATTCATTTAAGCGACCATCCCTTACCTCATTAGTTTTGTCACTTATGGGGAAGGTGGAACTAAACTCCACGGTAGAGTGCCTGATTAAATCTCCTTCCCCACACAACATTCATGCCCAAGAAAACCATTAGCCATACAGATGCAAAGAGTCTTCTGTGAGTCACATGCTGTTTGTCTGCCTCTGGCGTATGTGTTTCAACAGGCAGAATCGCAGCCACCGCGTCCCGAGCCTCCGAGTGTTGCTCTCATTTGAGCTACAAGGTGGAACACTTGAGATGAATGGCTGCATCCTCGGGACAAAACTGGAGAGCCAGTGAGGAACACAGGGGGTAATGCATTTTACTGAAAAAAAAAAAATAATTCAGAGTGCTCCATACTAGGTATTTTGCTGAAATATTGTGGCAAAACAGCTCTTATTGCCAGATACAGCAGTTTCTAGGCAGGGGGTTAGGTTATAAAGTTTGTCAGGCTTTGCCAGCATTAAAGCAAGAGCCCCGCTCTCAGGCCGAGCATGCTGTGCCGGAGCTGGCCCCACGCCCTCACAAGCAGGTAATGGGGATGGTCTGGGACTCGGAGGGTTAATGAGGGCAAAGCATTTCCTTTAATTCTGCACGAACCATCAATTGCTGACCCAATAACCCGAGCTCCAGTGCTGTGCCTTGCTCCAGACACTCGCCTCCCAGAGATGCCACCCAGGTGACAACCTGGGGCAGCTTGAGCTGCCACTGCCCCTGTGATCCGTAACTTACGCAGCATGGGAAGTTTATATTCCCAAGGGCTTCTGAACAACTTCATGTGGCCTAAAAAGCTCTGCCTGGCTTGTATGTTCAGGAATAACTCCACCTCGCCTCAACCTGCACGCCCAGCACTGTTGTAGAGACATGAACCACACTTAAAATCACGTGTTAGACGCATCATCTTTGTCTCTGCTTGACTTTCTTAGCCCAAAACATAGAAAGTACAGAAGAGACAGCAACAGGGATTGGGGGCGATGCCTCCTCCCCAGCACGGAGCACAACAGACCGCGAGTGACAGCAACCCATCGACAGGTTAAGCCGTATCTGAAAGGCAGAACATCCAGAGATGGGTTAAAGAAATCCCCATAAAGATCCGTAAAGATAACGAAGCATCAGGAGGCTTCTGGTGGTTTATAAAGAATTCTGTTGCCAGCCCGAAGACAGCAAGCAAACTGAGCAGTCAAAAAATTCCTGCAGAGCTTCTGACAGTCTGCCCTTGATAGCACGGCAGCTATGAAGAAAAGATACAGAAAGCAACACAGCCAGTCTCCTATAGAAGCAGGAAAACCTATAAACACCAGAATTCATATAGAGAATTCCCACAGAAAACAAATCTTGCTTGAGAATTTCATCCCTCGCTAAAACGATGCGAAGTATATTTTTCCTGGCCAACTTACAGTGCCAAAACTTTAATTTTCAGCTGGAAGAGGAAATTGTTCTGTGATTTGAGGAATTGCTGGTCAGAGAGCTATTAAAACAACCCCAGTAGTTCACTTCTATACAGTTGAACAAGTTCTCATTCCTTTATTTTCAGGAGAGTAATGAAACTGTGTAAGACCAAAAGAAATGATACTAGAACTCAATAGTTTGAGCTTCAGCTGTAAGTCACACGGTTAATAATGATGACACTACGATGCATTACAAAGTTTAAAGCAGTTGCTTCCAAAAATACTGTCCAGCTCTGCTTCCACGTAACACCACAGCACTCAAGATACTCTGACCATTTCCAATTGCTAATTTGCTTTATTTACTGGAACGACACCAGAGCTACAGGACTTGCATATTTGATGATATTCCTGATACGTTCGAGCAGGAAGACATCAAAACATTCACGTCCTAGAAGTTAATTGGGTGTGTAAAGGGAAGATTGTTCAGTTAAATTAAGAGTTGCAAAGACAGAGATAGAAAACACTCCTACGTAACCTTCCCTTGTCCCCACAGCAAACATTTGCCATAGGTTTGAAGTATTATCAGCCCAAGCTAATGCATTAATTGTAATTTACCCAACAGAACACTGACCAGCTTTTCTGTTAATGACTCCAAAGTCACAGGAAGGATTTCAGCTGGAAGCACTTTTTCTCCTTTCAGTGCCGTATCTCAGCTTTCAAATACTGGACTTGACATTCTGAGCTCACAGTTGCCTGTTTAGCCACTGTTCCTTAAAATCCAGGTTCCCAAAACACCTTGACGTATTACACAGGGTCTGACTCTTAGAAGAATACCACCCTTACCAGCTTTATGTAAAACAAACAAAACCACCGTGGGGGATAGCTCAAGATCCAGGAGAGTTTGTTCACGCTTCAGAAGTTTTGCCTACCTTCAGACCATTTACCTGGGCATTCACCCAGCTTGCTGGAGCTCAGGACCCTGGGCCCGTATTTACCATAAATGCAGCAGTAGGAAAGTAGCTTTTAACATAAAACTGAAACTGCTAAATACAGATCTCATTTAACCGTACGAAGAGCATATTTCTCTTTTTAAAAGAAATGTGGAACTGGAAGTACAACTGTACTGATAGGAATCATTTGAATATTTGAACATAAGACAGACTATTCAACTACGGGCAGTCGGAATATATTTGAGGCAGGACTCGGGGAAAAAAAAAAAAACACACCATAAACATAACCAGTATTTTCTCCAGTTCCCCTTTAAAATGGTTACTCCTTGCAGAGCAACAACTCCCGAGAGCGACTCGGGGCGGAGGTGAGCAGGCAGGACGCAGCTGAAGCGCTCCCCAGCTTAGTCACAAAACAGGTTTTCAGAGCAGGATGAAGACGGCAGGTCCACGGCCACACGGACTGGAACAGGAGTGATCCCTCCTACTGCTGGCGAGAGGGTGCTCTTGATACGAGGCAAGGAAGAGAATATAGGAGGAGAGAGAATTTGGAAAAGTCCTTCATTCTGAAGCACAGACATCATGTATCTTTTGAGCTTAGACCTGAATTAAGGTGTTTGCTCCTTGATTACACCTGGCCAAGGGACTGAACACAATACTTTGTCAAAAGCAGGCATTAACCCGCAGGATGAACACAGGACCAGTCCCAAGTTTTTTACTCTCTACAGAGGTAGAATAAAAGAAGGTCTGTGTGACACAAGCCAGCAGACCAGTACAACTGGTACTGGACAAAGATCTGCTGTGAGCAAAGACCAAAACCGAGGACTTTCCCATGCCACAAAACACCTCCTCCCCAGGCTGTACCGTGCTTAGCCATTCCCAGTCCCACCCTGTAAGCTCCCATTCACAAAGTGCCCCAGCTCCAGCCCGGCAGGCTCCAGCCTGGCTCCCACATCGCCGCTGAATTCAACACTCCACAACCACATTAGGGTTGGGGTTCCCATATGCTACGTTCCGTAGGCAGCTATGCAGAAGAGCCCAGCTCTTTTGCATCAGGTGCAATCTAAATGCTCTTACTGCTGAAACTGGGTAGCGGGGAAGAGGGACAGGGCTATGAAGCCCTGGATCTAGATATTTGGTCAATATATCCTTTTTTTCCTCCGTTTCCTAATCAGCTGGAGTTAGACAAGCTTGTTATCTAGTCTACAGAAGACCAGTATTACTTCAAGCTCTTAGCCTTGTTTACAAGACCTAACTTAATCGCATGTTTAAGTAGTCTAAGCTCTTAGCTTAGATGGTCTGAATGATCTTTTTAGGGTCCAAATATTTACTTTTTTTTTTTTTTTTTTTTAAGATACTGCAGTGCTCGTGTTTCAGACCTTGAGTAGGAAGTCTCACCCTCAGTAGGTCGTTAGCAGACTGCCTCAGCTTTCACATCCGCTTCTCACAAGAGTCATTAAAGGCAACTGGACTCCTATTTCTGCACAGGAAACCTGATGAACTTCAAGCCAGTCTTACACTCCCACATCCTCCAGCACTTCAGCCCGCACCTAGAGCGTACAAGATCTTGGTTGAAGATGTAGTTGGAGAGGCCATCATCTCCAGCGGCTGTAATCCATCTGTCGTACATTCAATGCACATGTTACAGACTAAGGCAATACAGGAGCTCTACAATTTTTCTAAATTGCTTTGTATTTGGGCTAACAAAGGAAGCATTTAACAACAATTTTTATATTTTCCTGCTGAAGTGAAATGACACCAACATTCCAATGGTCACATACATGTTCTAGAGGCTGCAATGAGGGAGTCACTTCATCCTTTCCAAACCAAACTATTCTGGAACAGCAGACAAGCAGAAAAAAAAAAAATCTGCCTTTATTTACAGACTGGTTAGACTGCAAAACGTTTTTGCTACTACGAGGCTAGAAATACTTGTTTCAAGATTAATAGCTTCTGGGGTACAGCTTTTCCACAGAGAAACAACCAAAAACCTGAAGTTAAATACACACACGAAAGAAAGGCACTGTATCAGGTGAAATTCACATCCCAGAGTCACACCCAGCACAAGTTCTGGTAGATGCAAAGTTGCTGCAGGTAACTAAAAGTGTAACAAGAGACAGCCATTGCAGCTTCACCTCATCTACTTACACTGAGTGCATGCAGGCACAGGCAACAAGAGTATCATCGGTACCAGCACTGTACTCGCTTGGAGTCATTGAGACAAAGTTCTAGGAACATGGATTTCAGGAGTAACAGAATAACAGGAATAAATGGTATTAACAAAGCATAACTAGACTTGAAATTCAGGTGCCTGGCTTCCGCAGGCTCCAGATTTGCATCAAGGACTTCATCTGCGGAGCGCTTTAAAGCCGCGTGACAAGCGAGTTGCTCGACAGGTGGAGCGCGCTCTAGGCTGCTCCTTCCTGAGAAGCCTTCACGAGAAGCACGTCACGCAGCCAGAGGATCAGCAGCACTACGCGAGAGCCTCGTGCCCAAGCGAGGGAAGGCAGAGACTCGCGAGCGCTTGAGAAGCACGGGATCTGGAAGAGCGCTACGCGAGTTGTGCAACAGAAGCCCGGGAGCAAGCTCCAGCTTGGCAAGAGGTATAAACGAAAGTGTGTGCACATGTACTGTAGATGCATGCCTTCTAGGAAGAAACTAGGGCCATCATGTGGTGCTGTAGTACTCACCTGCTCCAGGACTGTGATTCAGTGCCTACAGGGTGCGTTGGATGTGGTACAGCTGCACAGATTGATTGTACACAACATACGTGCCTGGCTGCTGACAGGACAGGGCTCCACACACGCGGTTCAGAGCACTCACACAAGTCAAATCATCTGCTGCAGCTGCACTGACTGAAGTCTCCTTGGCCTTGGATCCCTTCAGTGCAACTACAGAAATCTTCTGTATCATCTGTTTCGCTAAGGAGCTTCAGAGTTAGTGAAGCTAGTTAACTTTTGTGATAGACAAGATTTAGTACCAGGCTCGTCACACCTAGCATGGGCTAGAAGAAACATTACCTACTAGGGAATTATTTGCATTGCCATTAGTGAACATATGCCATTTATCAGGGACATCTCACATGGGAAAGACACTGCCAAAGACCCGGGTGATTTATGGGTGCTCCTCTAGCAGAGCTCCCTATAGCAGGAACTTTCCAACACAGCAGCTGTTTGCCAGCAATCCCCGAGTATTGGAACGTGACAAAAACAAGCCCGAGGAAGTGAGGCTTACGTAACTATAAATCTCATTAATACAGATACGCTTGTCACTGTGACTAAACTAAAAATTACTTTAGTATTATGGTACTGTCATTAACATCATAAAAAAACCCGGAACAAGCAAGCTGACTTTACAAGAGCAATGCAAAAACACTTTGGCCAATCCAGTTGCTTTTAGTAGCTTTTTTTCCAGTCTTTCAATAAAAAGAAATGCGGTATTACTAAGTCTTTGAACACCATAAGTATTAACTTCATTCAATGTCTTATCACCAAGATACAGAAATGGATGGTGGCCTTCTGGGTCTGCATCTCCCACATCTCCCACGGGAAGCACGCAGCATAGCTCCGATCTCTCTGCTGCTTCACACTGTCAACACCAGTTGCTGAAGCACTGCAGCTCCAAAATTCAGATGCTGCATTTCTATCTGGCAAAAGCATTCACGTTAAACTCTCGTGCCTCAACCTGAAAAATAATCACAAGTGTTTTATTGCTGAAAACTTAGCCTTCCCAGGCCTTACAGATAGTAAAAGTTAACTAGTCATTTGAGACAGTCTAGTCCAATCCTGGACATAACAGTAACTGCACTTCAATATATAAATTAATATTCTACCCCAAAGATCCTATAGCAGAACTACTTTGAATTAAAAAAATATCATGCAGGCATGCCAAATTGCTGATCAAGTCATCCCTTCACAGAGATTACAAATAAATATAATTAAAAAACAAAGAATGCATGTTAAATACAACACACATGGAGGAAAAAATAATAAAAAACAAGTTTCATCCAGGTCAACCAACTGCAACATTGGTTGCTGTTGTATTATTGGAGGAGTGTCTTAAAATGTTAGAAAGTACTTGTCAAAAAACATTAAGCTTATTAGGACAGCTTTCTAAGATCAAAAATGAGTGTAAGAGTACAATTCTCATTCTGCTAGGTGTATCAGCAGTATTGAAAATTATATATCAAAAAAACGCTCCATGGGCAAGCCTTAGATTTGGAGATAAACTCATGGTCTCAGTGACAATGCTGAGCTAGACTCAAACCATTGACAGTCTCCTCTGTCCTTTCCTGTATACCACGAGTCTGAAGAACAAACCATCGCTAGAAAAGTACAACCAGCTCCTTGGTTCGTTGGTCAGCTGCTCAGCCCCACATCCCGGACACCACGCTCACGACAGCTGAGAGCTTGTACAACAACAGAAGCTTTCGAGCAGTTCATAAAAACGTGACAAAGCCTTCTCAAGACAACGGGCAGTCGAAAACTAGGTAGGGAAACGAGGCTTGCTTGGAAGGGCGGTGTCCTCTAACCCCAGGGTCCATGCCACGATCCTAAAGGATGGCAGAGGCCATCAGCAGCTGCACTTTCTTTGCCAACTTCGAAACCAGCAAAGTGTACCATTCCCACAAGGGGCTTCAAGGTAGTACCTTAAGGTACAGAGCTTTCCCTAGATGGTATCCCATCCTACTGATCCTGGAGAACAGCGCCGAACAGGAAGGCCACTGAAGAGAACCGAGTCATGCCAGTTGTCAGAAAACCCTGTATTGGGATTTGGCAGACAGCTTCTCAAGCCTCATTCACTGCCTTTGCAGGAGCCGTGCACAGCAGGAAGCTCAAGTACGAGGAAGCAGTTTCTTCATTACCATAAACCCCTGCACACATGCACTATTAAAATTTTGATTATCATAAGAAATTTCACAACTACAAACAATATTTGACAGACACTTAGTTTCTGCCATTGAACACTCTGCCCGAAATACCACAGAGCTGCTTCAACGCCAACTGGCCCAAGGATCGCTGCTCCAAAAAGGCACGTTAGGGAGGGCCGACCTAGCGAAACATTTATAATGATGTTTTCTGAAAAAAAGAAACAAAATCCTAAACAACTCTGTCTTTACACAGGCATTACTCTACATTTCACCCAGCCGCATCAGTGTCTTTCATGAGCTGAGTCAGAAACAAGTTCTACAAGAGAACCGACCAGCTTGGTGTTTTTATCAGAATTTCTCACCGCATTTCATCACAACTCAAGAGCTCCCCCCAGTTGTTTTTTTTTAAATAATGTTTTGAAAGCTTAAGAGTTAGCAATGGTTCCAAGTGATATTATTTGTGTCATTCTTCATGATTTTCCATCTGCCAAGAGCAAACCTCATCCATCATCGAGCCGCACACTTGCCCGTAACAGGCTCCTCGGATGCGCAAGCGCTGTTATCAGACATGCTCACCACGAGGGCATTCCGAAGTGTTGCAGCAGTTCAAAGACACCACCGTAGGCACCGATCCCAGCACACAGATTTGTAGCTTCCAGCCTTTTCCTCAGCTAGTAGCCCTGTGTTGAAGAATAAAAGCTTATTTCTGCCCTGCTTGCTCTTTAAAATGCCTAACTGGGTATTTTAAGGAAGAAAGGAGTGCTTCTGAGGTAATTGACCTTCAAGACCATATTTCTGCTTTCAAAAATTCTAACCAAGTCTACTTTTTTCCAATTTACAAAATGAATGCTCTAAGAGACTAAAATCAACACCACTGTAACTTAGAGAAACCAAAACCTGTCCACACTTTTCTCCCCCACTTGTGAAGGCAGTTCCAGGTACACCCTAATGCTCAGAACTTCTGCAAGTAACAAAGTCCAAATACCCATACTGTCCTCTCCTGTCACTTGGAAATCAGTGGGCACAAGTCAAGCTGCCAAGAAACCCAAGCCACAGGGCTGGCTTTAGTTAGAGGAAAAAAAAAAAAAAAAAAAAAAGAACACACACCACAACATCAGAACAAACCAAACCTGTCCTAGAATTATTTGAGGAAAAGTGACCAGGCCAAAAAAGAGAGACAATTCTGGGAGAAATCTCAGTGTACTGAAGCTTCACACTTTATATTGAGGCCTTGTCCAAAGATTCACGAGCAAATTAGTCAAGTGACACACGGAGCCAACCTGCAGCTTACCTGAGGGGCTAGGTGAGAAGGAAGAGATATCTGCAGCTACCAGCCTTGTTCTTATAAAGCCCCAAACTCAGAACCATTCAAAACATTAAGTTACACAGCTGGCTTGTGTTCGGGTTACGTGCAGGCTGGCTTTTTTAGCCTACTACTGGTACTTGACTGAACAGGGAAGTTAAGACCCAGGATCTGCTCCTTCAGCCTTGATGAATCTGCTTCTGGTTTTAGAACACTGGTTAATTCACACTCTCTATATAGCTACACTCAAAGAAATACCAAAAAGTATTCCTTACGGGTAGAGAAACCTTAGTTCCTTTCCACAGCAGAAAGGAGACAAAACAAAATAAAGGAATGCTACTCTGGGATGCTTTCAATGTTGAGACAGCATATGAACTAGGAAAGCAATCTTGTATGAACAAGCATCCATAAAGCAAAAGGGTGAATGAAACACCTCCTCGTAGCTTTCGTCTCCTAAAGCACACACAAACCCAATATTTAAAAACGAACAAAAAAAACTGGGACAAATGCACAGAATTCGGAGGCAGGCATCAATGCAATCGGTCCCATAATACTTCCGAAGTCACACTGACTGCTTGTGACAACGATCACAGCATTAGATTCATCTCCCAACTTTTATTTAAAGCATTTGCCTTCACAGCTGTGATGGGAGGACAGCCTTTAAAAGGTATTTGCAAGACACTAAGTGGTTCCGAGCTTAAAGCTCTGGTCTGTTATCAGACCCGAAACTGCCCGTTTCCCTTATCAGTTGGCCAGAATGACCAACTTTTTTTTTTCCCCCCCAATTAAAAGCTGTCTAAAAGCAAGAAGGATGCTGGAATTGCCCAAGACAGCTGTGGACATAACCCTTTCAAGTCCCCCCATGGGAAAGGTGTCAGTTCATCAAAATTGGACTAGTAAGAATTATTTATTGTTGCTTCTACACAAGCCTGATGTTGTCAGAAGAAAAGCCTTGAGATATGCAGACCTAAAAATATCTGAAGCTGAAAATTAACATAACAAACTATAACCTTGAGAAGCACTGCTACAAATTATGTAAGCTTAGAAAGAGCAACCAGACAGCAGCATGAGGTAACATTAACCACTTTGTCACCTGTCCTCATTATCTCCCATGGGGAGATGGGAAGACACATCCTTTATTGCTGCAGAACACAAAAAGGTTAGCTGCAAGAAATAGCAGGAAATTAAAGAAATAACATGATAAAAAATAGGGGGCAGGTTGTTATACCAGGAACACAGTAAGAGCCATGCCATAAATAAGAACAGGATTGTAACTGGTTCCAGTAAAGCAGCTGCAGTTACGGGTTTGGGAGTTCCCTGTCTTTGCCTGGAGTCCAGCTTTCATCAACTCCTGCGTTAGGACAGCTTGTTCGAGGAGCCCTGCGGGTCAGGCACTCTTGCAGGACTTTAGATCTGTATACACTTCCAGCTTTCCTCCATCTAACCATTAAAAATTATCTCAGCTTTCTTGTTAGCAGCTTAGAGTCAAAGCTGGGATGTTGACCACCCTCCTTTTACTTGAAGGCTTCAGCGCCCATACAAATAACCAAGCTGCAGAGCAACTTCACTGCCAAGAACACGCAGCCCTCACCCCGAAACGCACGGCACCACTCAGTCAACACATCACTGGTACACATACGGGAAGAGATTTCAGTTTTACTTTGCTTCTTCAACACAACTCCGCCCAACTCCCAAGCTTCAACAAAGACTTCTCTCCGATTTCACTTATCCTTTCAACGCTGTAATGGGACGGAGGTTGCAAGTAAGCCCAAGTTCCCCAGAAAGCTCAGTTCCACCACCAGAACCATGCTTATGCAGTGAGATTGTTTTATCTTCCAAGTTCCCAGACCAGAGATTCACCACCGAGCAGCAACTTTATTTATTTAAAAACCTTCCAGCCTATCTTCCACAGAACTTAGCCTTCTAGTTAACACAACTTCCAGCTGTAACATGGGAAGAAAAATACTGTCTCACGAGATAGTATTCAGTAAGCACTGTTTGATTAGATCTTACTTTAGAAGGCTACGCTTAAAACTGAGATACACCAGGAAATAAATAGTTTGTCAGTGTACAACAGAGAAAAAAATTTGCTGGAATGTGTAAAAAATAGTTCAGACACCATTTCTAGCACTACGCCAGTTATTTTAATACTAGCTAGCAGAATAGTCTGTGCACAGTTGGAACTGAAGTCATTTCCTGCTCATCTTTAGATACACACACAAAAAGCTCCTGCTCAGCAACCAAAATTCTTTTTATTTATAAAAAAAAAAAAAGTAATTAACAAGTGTTTCTCTAGCCAGATTAATTGTGTAAGTACCTGAAGTAGTAATGCCACTGTTAAACTAAGATAGAGCTTAGAGTTTTGGTTTGGGTTTGTGTGACTCTGAAGCCACTACAAAGATAAGCTACCCAATTGTGTTTAAACAAAAGTTTGGCAGAACTATCTGGGGAGGCCCAGACTTATCTCAAGTTTGCTTTGGGGCAACAGGTTAGTAAAACAACGTCTTAAATAACCACCACAGCACAAAAATCAAGTCACATTTGGAATAGATTTCCGAGAGGATCAGAAGCACAGCATCGTTTTAAAACAGATCTGAATCTGAAAGAATGCGCAGTTTCACTTCCCAGCAGGGCTCATTTATCAACATGAAATGCAAGTCATCAAAATCTCCGATCTTTAGGATATCCCACTAACTGCCAGCACCGCATATGGCTACAGTTTCCAAGGCTACTTAGACCAGCAGCAGAGAAAATAAGAAGCAGAATTAGCATCTGCTGGCAAGTTAAATTCTGGCTTTCCTCAATAACATGTTATTGACTGCCTCTTGATGACCTTCAGATTAGAACAAACTGTTCAAAGACTTGAGTTGGAGAAAGGTTAAGTTCCTTTCTATTTAACTGTGTAAGCATGTTCAATTGTGTGTTCGTGAAACTGCTCCTCCCTTACCGAAGTTAAGGAGACTTGAAGATGCATCAGTGACTAAAACACAAGTCCAAAAGTTAACCCGTACCACGCTTTTCTAAGTCGCTCCTTCAATTCTGGTGGCCTACTCATCCTTAAAAAAAAAAACAGATGGAAACATGCAGTTCAGGCTATGAATAAATAAAATGATGCAAACTCAAATCACCGGATCACAGAAACATCTGAAAACAGGTTTTCCCACCCCATCACTTACTGCTGGAGAGGGGCACTAAACGACACATAGGGCTATTAACTTCAGGAAAATGTGAAGCCACCAAAATAGCTATAAGAAGTCAGTTTGCACAGTGTTTGAATATGACCATGTAACAAAATCAATCGGAACTACACCTGCTAGCAGAAAAGTCCCATTTTCAAGCAGCAAAAAATTTCCACTTTCATGCAGACAGCATCAACAATCCAGCTTTACAGCATTCGCACAAAGGGAAGAAAAACAGAGTACGGGCACTGAAAAGTAACCGCCCAATAAGCAAAGCATTATCTTTAGTATGGAATTTTACTATTCTGCGTATTTGAAACAAGACTGCTACACACTGAACAGTGTTAAGAGCAGCTCTGTTCGAAAGCTGCTGTAGCTGTCAATCAGCACCTTCATTCTCCCTGCCCCAGCACTGTCAGCTTCACAGAAACTAGAAGAGGGGGAACTCGGTTTGTTTTTCCCCATTCAGCACGTTAATCTGAGTTTCTCCTGCTGAGCACAGTAGCAAAAAGACAAGCCTAATTCCATCACAAAGTTTGGATTTGCACAGCAAGAGATGCTAACCAGCAGACTGATGCAAGTGATCTGGAAAAAAATATATTTATATACACACACACATTTATATCAAGAGCCTCACACATCAGCAGCTTTACAAAGTCACCTTCCACACAAGGTGGTGAAAAATGAACAATCATTTGGCATCTTTACTAAGAAGGAGACTACCAGAGGAAGGACACTAGATCCTGATTGAGGACTACTTTCGAAGCAGCTCTCAAGGCACAGGACTTCTCAGCCAGTGCACTTCATCAGGATAAGAGGGGCTTCCCTCCCACTCTGTTTTGTGGTGTAAAAAATCCCACGATCAATACCACAACTAGCACTACCACTACCTTTAAATACACCGATTTTCAGCACTGCTGTGAGAACAAGTACACAAGTGCTCTTATTTTTACAAATGTTATAAACACAAGTGTCACTTAAAGCTGAATATCCTCTTTTTAACAGAAGGCTCTTTTTTTTTCCCCCCCTCAACTTTTCTTTGCCTTTACACTTGTTAAAAACAGGACAAACAAAAGCCCTGAATGTTTTCCTTAAAGTTACAGGATCTTGACATCGTAGCACAACACTGACATTGAACTTGGACCGCTACCAATTGCGCTCGCGTTGACTGAATCCAGACGGGTGTTTTCTGGCAGGGGAAGGACAGCCAAGATGCTTCACACCAAACGTCCACCTGGTCCAACAGCAGGTATTTAGGGAAATATCCTCAAAGGTAGTGAAGAGACTTTCTGAACTAGAAGTTGTAGCTTCAGATTTAATAGCTGTGAACATCTTCAGTCTCTTCAAACACCGCTGATGGCAAGCGCCACAGTTAAATTAGTTACTGTGTGGGAAAAAAAAACAAAAGCCTGATTTATTTTAAACCTATTGCCTGATAACTGGATGCCAGCCTCATGAACCAAGAAGAAAAGTTACTCATTCCTTGTCAGCCTGTGCCACGTTATTTATTCCATATACCTTTATCACATCACTTCAAGTGCCTTAAAAATCAAAGCCTAAGTAGGTTAGTATCCTATCTTTATGTTCCAAGATTTTCAATCATTTTAAACATCAGTTTGGTATACGCTCAGATTTTATAGAAGGCAGACATGTCTACTGATCTAGTAGCCAAGAAACTAGGTCAACCGTTTCCCGAGGCCCACGCAGATTCTCTACAAACAAGAGCAGAACGAGGCGATGATGGTAGGATGTGCACCTTTAACAAAGCCCCTCTCCCCACCTCTTCTCTCAAAGTCTCTCCTTCTTCACTTAGCCTACTCCTCAAAGGGCAGACTTGTCAAGCAGCACAACAGATCAGGAAAGAGCTTATAGGAGTCTTATAGAAGTCCTGGATCAGCCATTGATGAGATACTTCAATCATATCACAACTTTTTGTTCCCATACCAAAATATCGGGAATTTCCACTTTCCTGAGCTGCAACGAATGCAAAGAGAACTGTTTGTATGGCTGTGCAAGGCTCTCCCCGGCTCAGAGGGGCTACCAGTTGTGCTTTAAAAACAAATAAAACGCCGCTTTCTACTTCAAATGGCAGCATCAAAGGTAGTGTAGTGACTGATCAATGGTCAGCACGATTTCCTTAGTCCAGAGAGCGGAGCCATGGACAAGGCTTGCCACGGTTTTAGAGCAGCCAGGTAAGTCTGGTCAGTCATTGGCGTCCGTACGTTGTGGTTACAAATCCACTTTACACCTCGACCAACGAGTGACCGTAGCTACCGCCTCAAAGTCACCAGGGCACTGGATTTTTGTGTTTGTTGCTTTTTTTATTGTAAAACTGCACTTCAGAATGCCCTCCATACCCCACTCTAGGGGAAAAAAAAAACCATCCCTACCGTAGCATACTCAAGAAGATATCATTCCTTTAAGTCTGGAAAGCCCTTTCAACACTAACTATAAGATAGATGGAATAAAAGAAAAATGTTTGGCTACTGTATCTTTTATTCCTTAGCTAGCGTGCTACTTTTAGACAAAAAAAAAAAAATCTACCATAAAACAAGAAGTTTAATACTGATGCTCACCACTTAGGCTCCAAAATTGGTACTGAGCCCAAATTCTTTTGGATCAACAGATGATAGGAGTCATGTTCAGATCGACAAACAACAGGCGATTCAGAAGTCTGTAAAGAAGTGGAACTAGCAGTATTACTGTCGTCCTGTCCCCAGTATTACTGTCCTCCTGTCCCATCTGATACCAAGCAGGATTCGCGGCATTTTGTGCATGGGGGGGAGACAAGGGGGAACAGGACTTCAGCCTCCTTCGGATTTAAACGACTTAAAAGAGTTGGAGGGGAGGGTGTTGGGTTGCTTTTTTGTTTTACTTACATGCAAGATGCCATTAACAGCAATGTCTTTGTCATAAAGCCAAGAACATACACACACAGCTATGCTTTCCCTATTTTTCATGCACAGTACAGCAGTTCTACATTTATTTAGCAACAATACTGAGCCCTCTGCAAAGGTCTGCTGTAAGTTCAGAACAGGAGAACAGCCTACATTTCATGTTTCCTTCCTTCTGTAAGGTTGAGTCACATCCTCAGGTCTCCTTTTAAAAAGCTAACAGATCATGTTAAAAGAAGAAAATATCTTTAATGGAAAAGCCTCGCATTCGGGAGAACACACAGCACTGACAAAGGCCACAGTTCAATTCCTGGGCTCATTTTCTGCAATGACAGACAGGAGAACAGCACACCTTTTTTCCTGTTGGAAGCAAAGCCTGGTGCTCCTCACAGACAACTTCGTCAGAGGATTTCACACATAAATGAAAGGCTTTGACATTTATTAGGAGTGAATTAGTGCAAATCAATTCCTTGAAATTACTGTATTAAAAACACACCTCGTGTATGGGAGAAAACAAAGTTCAACTGCCTTTAAAGCCTACAACAGAATGCCTTTCTAAAGTGCAAGTTCAGTATGAAATTAAGATATGTACTTGTTCCCATTAGTCCCTTTAAAACGTCAAATAAAATAAAGCTTTTATCCTGTCATATTTTAAGGCCTGACTGCCAGCAGAAGAAACACTCCTTGCCTTACTCCTTGCGCTGTACCAACACGAACACCACTGGGTTAATGCAGGAAGAGTTCCCTGGTTAAAAGCACCACAATCCCAGAAGTTGTCCGAAACCTGGACCAGTTTCCCAAGCCAGTTTAGTGCAGTCTAACTAGTACGTGAGCGGGGGCAAGCAAAACTCTTAACCTAAAACCAAGCAAGTTTCAGCCTTACATAGCTACTTCTGTTTATGCACCACGTTGCTGTAGTCCACCTCATCACACCGAAACGGACAGACCTCTTCGAATCATCCACATCGTGCGCTTTTATGGCCGGAACATTTCAGCAACTGGAATTAGAGGATCTCAGTCAATAAAGAAAAAGCATTCCGGATCGGCTGGTACAGGAATAAGCTGTACTTGTCAATACAACTTTCAAATGAATACTCTATCAGATTCTGAAACAATTATGCACATCTCACACAGTAATTAGCATTGTGTTTAAATATTACGTGTATATTTTATATTGATAAATTATAAATACCATGTTTATATGTATCACACATTAGATTATGCATTGCTATCCACACCTTCCAATGAGTCAGAATATGGGCAATGAGACAGATGCAAATATATTACTTTTCTTGCAAATGAAGAGAGAACTGATCCCCTGTTACCAGGCAGACAAGACATTTCCATCCTTCCTGCTCTGACCAGGCTAAAGGCCCTGACGCACTGTTTCAGTGCACTCTGGTTTTCTACAAACTGCACACAGGTTTAGATACAATCGGTTTACATTCATCAGCTTTAAGTGGTGCAGGTCTCATTAAGCATGAGACAATTCTGGGGCTGCAACTTTCAGAAATACTTTCAAAAATAATTTCTTTGAAGTCTAGCTGGCTATTAAAACAACAACGGAGCAGATTTAAAACCAAGACCACGCTATTTACATTTAAGGTTCAATCGGCACCATTTTGCAAGGTACACAGAGTCAATTATTTGGAGCAGGTGCTACAGCAAAGGAGGAACTAATCGCTAGGTTTCCTGGGCTGAGGACATGGCTGTGTTAGAGACAAACTTCCCCAAAAGGTTGTTTCTTGCTAATTAACCTACAAAACACGGGTATTAAAACAACAAAACAAACAAACA
Source organism: Anseranas semipalmata (assembly GCA_013399115.1). Classification (NCBI taxonomy): domain Eukaryota; kingdom Metazoa; phylum Chordata; class Aves; order Anseriformes; family Anseranatidae; genus Anseranas; species Anseranas semipalmata. The sequence continues at coordinate 655,776 of VXAA01005869.1, read as the reverse complement.
CACAAGACTGTCTAAGAACAGAAGATTATCTTTCAGGCTTGTTCAAGACAAACAACAGTGGCCCAGCCCAACCAGATTTTCAGAATTATTCCTGTACAACTCAGAAATTTGTCATTATGAAGTCTCAGGCAATAACAGACACCAACTATGACCACCTGCACCTTCCAACAGGTATTATCTACAGCCTGCGATAAACACTTATCCTAGTTCATGATAAAAATAGGAGATGCTGACTTTACTTCTACTGCCCATATCCTACTAGGAAAGCTTGAAGTTTTGACCTTGAAAATTGGTTTCACTGAAGAGATGAGAATTATCTTTTTTTTTTTTTTTTTCCCCTGGAAGCAGCATTTTGGAAAGGATAAGAGTAGTGCTCAATGCTCTTCAGAGGAATAAAGGTTCGCTTCTGTATTGTAAACTCTACTCGACCCAAAAGGAGAGTTTGTCAGAAAACCGGACTACTACAGGCAGTCTGCCCCAATTACAAGTACTGAGAAACCCTGAGAACCACAGCGTAAAGAAAAAAGCCATCTCCTGCTCAACAAGCCACAGTACAGCTGTAACAAAACCTGTCCGGACTTGGGAGCATACTGGCCCCACATTAAGACTGAAGAGCAGACCCTAACGAGCGCTGCCACAATCTCTGAACCCGCACAGTCAGGGGGGTGCAAAAACAAAATCCAAAGGGAAAGATCAAAGACAAAAATCAAACAATTTCCTTTTCAGACAGTTCTAGCCTCGGTTTTATAGACATGGTTACAAGTATTAACAATCCTAAATGAAGGGAGCACTAGGATAACAACCAGAGCTATCATACTACCAAATTAGATGCTGCTAGCAGCAGTTACTCTAAACATTTTGTTTTTACGAGTATTCAGGGGAGAACAAAGCAGAGAAAAGCAATGGGTCAAAACAAAAGAAAACACAAAGAATGTTCCCTATGTCAGATATTTCCTGAAGTATGAGCAAGAAGAACATTCCAAATAAATGCCAAATAAAGGAGGATTAGAAAGGACAGAGCAGTGAGTGAAACTACCCGGTCAGACATGAGACAAGGGCACGAGACCTACCTTCCAGTTACCTCTACCACACTGCCCACAGGTGGGACAAACTCCAAGTCTCCGCTACAAGCCCCTCGTGTAATAGCAGTCTCGGCAGCTTACGAAGCATAGCACAGCTGACAGCGGTAACACAGAGCTGATGTTACACGCAATAACTGGCTGATGAAATAAAACCACACTTATTAGGTGCTCTCCTTCAGTGAAGGGCAGCAGATGAAGTGTAGGAAGCAGTACTCTGAGACCTCCTAAGGAAAGGGGAAAAAAGCAATGCCTCAACTCAGCCAGCTGTAAGTCAAACAAAAAAAAACAAAACACAAGAGTGTCAACAAGTATCATAAATACCCTATCTCTTTAAAAAACTACTCCAGATGAGAAAGATGATTATTCAGACATCTAACTAGGATTTTATTCACCATCTTCCATTTTTTTCTCTGAACTTCCAAAGACGAACTGTAACACTAGCTTTCATTAACACTGAACACTGTCCTTGAAAGAGATACACTTAAGTATCATAAGAAAAATAAGTTATTAAAAAGCATCTTACTTTGTTAAATGAAATTTCTGCTCATTTACAGCACATGATAAAAACGAAACACCCTATCATTTTGCCAAGAACATCAGTTCACCGGGACAAAATTAAATACTTTTAGTTGTATTTTTTTGAAAGCTCCAATTCAGAACCAGGAGCTAGACCGATTCTAAGCACAACTGTGCTTTTCATTTTAAAGAAAGCATTCGGCTTTTTTTTTTCCCCCTCACATGCTAAAGGACTAGGACTGAAGAAGACATTCTCTGAACAAGTTAAAGCTCTATACTTGTGGAAGCTAAACACAAATTACTTGAAGGTACTAAGCGATTTTTAGTTCTTTTTCTGAAGCTATAACATATACATCGACAAGACAAAATTAAGCAGCACTGAGTCATTCTAGCAGTGGCCTAAAGCCAGCACATTGTGAAAATTGCACTATATTGTGCTCGGTATGTTTTATTTCCTGACAACTGTCAGCAACACACAGTGTGCCCTGAGGAGTGCATGCGTGCTTGTCCCCTGGCAAAGAGGATCTGCCCTCAACAGATGGAACAGGAGCATAAGCAAAGCCTGTATCGCTGGTATACCAAAATAGAGGCCTGAAAAGCACTGAAGTATCTTGGCCCGCAATTAAACTATTAGTTTCCTAAAAATACATGTGGGTTCTGCATCAGCTCAAGTTTGTTTGGGATCCAAACTGCCCTACTGGAGTACTATATTAAGATATAATATAGCTAACTATACTGTACAGTATGTGGACACATATGCTAGTAGGTGGGTGCGTGTCTGTGTCTATATATACACACACAGATCTATACATGGAGAGAGACCATCAGATACTAAGTATATCACTTCATTGCGTTCCCATCCCCTGGTGAGGGACGGCTGCTGGGGTTTGGCTTATTTTAAATGAAGTTTTACCATGACTGTACTTCCCGTTCTTTTTCAGGGCTGCTACTCCCAGCTCCCTCCTGACTCACCCGCACGTAGCCGTGCTTCAGCATGTTGCGCTTCGTGTTCTTTTACCGAGTGTCACTACGGTTCTTACTTGAACTGAAGATATTTAAATTGCATAAATCCACCCACAGAGGTGAAGGTGGGTAGAGCTGACAGAGCACAGAACTAAACACGAAAAGCCTGCGTAAGGCCAGAAAACAGCACCCGAGGCTCTGATTGTTTAATCTTTGTTTGGGCGTCCCTTTCTACATGGAAGTACCTCAGGTTTGAACGCTGATGGTTAACTTGGTTGTCACATACGCAACATCACATCAGCAGCCAGCTGTGCTTCTAAGAAACCCGGAGTACAGACTGGGTTTTCAGGTGAAAAAGACTCCTGTGATCATTCTGCTCCCTAACAGGGGACAGAAATCTCTACTTTAAAGACTCGAGAAGATATTTGTTACCGGAGAATGCAAAGCTTTCAAGAGAAACCTACAGCAAACATGTTCCTAGCCCTGCTAGCTGCAAAGCTGATCAGCCAAACATTAACTGAACATAAGCCAACACAGTAGGCCTGGCAAGAAAAGGCAAAAAACCACAGCTCCATCAGCAGAGGCTGCTGTTCTTTTCTTTACCCAGGAGTACACGCTTTTTTTTTTTTCCTCTTTTTAAAATACTGTGCAGTTTTCTAACTGGTATAAGCCACATTCATAGGACTTAGCAAAAGGTCCCCAGGCAAAACTGCATGTTGAGCTAGATGGAGGATCCAAAAAAACAGAGTAGCAGAAGCATTTTACCCTTCCTTCTAGTGACAGAACAAACAGATATGGTTCTTTTAAAGAGAAACTTGAGAAGCCACAAGGCTCTACGAAACAGAAAGCGCTGATGGTTCCTGCCTTCCAGTGGCTACAGTAGGACTGTCTGTCAAATTAAACAGCTAAGCAGAGCAGTGTGGAAGATGGAAACAGAGCCCCCGCTGGAAAATAAAAGTCAGCTCCCCCCTCCTTCCTTCACCATACAGAGAAAAAGGAATTCCTTACCCCAAATTCTGTTAATAAAGCTGCACCACCACTTCGACTTTGCCATAACACCTGAACACTAACAGGGAGCTTTTTACAACACCTGGAAGTTTGACCCTAAAGCTGTGTGACCACAGTACAGCTTGGGAATGCAGGAAACGACGCTATCTGCAGCAATATCAGAAGCCTGTGGGAGTTACTAATGCCAGAGGACGAGTTCTTGAGAATCACACAATACCAGAATTAATCCTTCCTCATTTCTCTAAGCAAGCAACGTATTTACTGGAGGAAAAAAAAAAAAAAAAAAAACAACTAGAAATAACTTTGCCTTTATGACAAAATGAAATGGTCGTATTCTGCTGCTGCAATGAGCTAAGACCTCGAGCGCTGCCACGTTCTCCAATTCGGTCACAGTGGCTACAGGTCCAAAAAGAAAAGGTTAACAGAAGATGTGAAGTTAGAAGCAAGTCTTAAAATGAAATCGTGGCAAGAGAACAGCAGCGAGTTTGACCGGGATGTGGCTGCAATATGTAAACTAGCGTAAAGAGACTCAGGTTCCAGTCATTTCTAGCCATGCATGCAGAACTATCTGAACTTCTCTTCTTCGGGCCTTTGCTCCTCATGTGTAAAATAGGAAGCAAACCACTTCCTCATCTCACTAGACTGTTCTCATAATAAATAACTGTACAGAAAGTAGTAGCAGACTATACTAGAAAAAATTAATTGCATTTCTGGAGCAAGATCTAGTGAGTGTATGGCAAGATATTGAAGTACTGAACTAAATGAGCCCTGGCCCCTTCAGCGTGGGGACAAAGCAGGGGGCTTAACTGAAGTGGTGGCATGCAGCTGTGTACTCAGGGCTGCCTTCCCTCCGAGTTTCTTCACTTCTCAGAGACTGGCTTCTCAGCCCCAAAGAAAAGACCAAGCAGGTAACTCCTACCCAGGAGATAAGCCCAGGCCCCTCGTCCTTGTAGCGAAAGGGCACATCACCAGAATCAGAACCATTTGCTCAATGCTCCAACTTCCACCGCTTCACCACATATCAGGCCAAAGTGGCAAAGACACGCTGGCTGCTAATGGTGGTGAAGACTCGGTATGGTTTAACTGTAGGCCATTCCCAACAGCTTTTCTGACTAATTTTTCCTGCAAGAGTTCCTTGTCCAAGAGACCCATCTGCCTTCCTAAAATCCCTCTTACTTCTCCCATCATGCCCTCTCCCCTATTTTCTTTGTCCAGCAAATCCCCATTTCCCTTGATGACCCCAAAGGCTGAGTGAGAGACATTAACATCATCATTCCTCCACATTCCCTCGGTACCCGACCGATGTTCTTCACACAGCCAACAAGCTCCATACATGTTCTCTCCACTAGTTTTTGAACAAGTTGTCCCCAACCCAGTCCCAGATTCTACTTAATATTTGTTCCTACTTCCAGCTCAAAATAAGCAGCTCCTCCTCCTCGCTTATTGCTTTCACTCCTCACTTCAACTAATCTCCACCCAAACCCTTTTCTCCCCCCACGCTGTCTGACTCGACATGTTTATTAGAGCATGAGTTTTCAGAGGACTGTAATGGGGTCAAAACAAGGCACACTTTGGACTAGGGATGGGGAGAAAAGCAAAGCAAGAGGCCTAAACCCTGCAGAAACACCCTGCTGGAGAGCTCAGGCACGCTAGAGCTGTTTGAAGAGCTGTCAAAAATGTAAAGAATAGTTAGAACATCTGTTCCCAAGCCTCACTTTTGGCAGCTACTGAAGTACTTTGAAATTCTTCTGAAAACCTGACACAATATTAACATCGATATTACACAACATTATTTGCTCATAGTATTAAGTCTTAATCAATAGTGTCTCACACTGCCATTTACTAGATGTTACTGCCAGCCTCACCTACAGGCAGCTCCCTCCTGGGACACCACCCTACCCCATGCTCATTAAGAAGCCCTCGTCACTGAACACCGGATGGTTTCTCCAGAGCAAGTTTGAATGTTGCTAAAAATGCAAACTTCCAAAAAGGTAAGAAAACAACTTAGGATTTGTTAGGATACTTGAAAGCTCTTGTAAGATCATCCTTGGAACTTCTAGCCAGGAGATATCAAGTAGATGATGTTATTGTTACTAGGTAAGCACTGCTAAAGCATTTAAAGTACTCCTTCAGTATTCATGAGAATGACTTTTGCTTGCTTCTTGTTCCCACATGCAGCTGGCTACCTTCTACAAGAAGTACCCAGAGCAAAAATTTCCTAAACTATTATTACAATGCAATTGGATGTTCAACTGACAAGTCCACATCTCTTCAGGAAAAGCACACAAGCAGGAAATTTAACCCCTAAATCAATTAAATACTGTCCATTATCAATCCCTATGTAACACTCTGCCTTGTCCATATGATCCTCGTTTATGTAAGAGGTCAGCAATTTTATCTTTAAGATGAAGCTTCATAAAGTCTAGTGGTTACGTATTTCACTTCCACGTTAAGAAGGAACAGTTTCAAATAACCATATGCCTCAGCACATAAAAGGTGCAAATATAACAAAAACAAATGAACTGGCTTTTCACGCTCTTGCCCAGAACGCACTTGGGCTGAGGAGTTTCGCTCTCACAGACACTAAACACGGAGGTTTTGTTTGTTTGTTTTTAAGAAATAAGAGCCATGAATATGTTTTGTAGTCAGTCTTACAAGTTTTTTTTTCCCCATCTACCAGTGCCTTTGAACAGACAGTGTACCATTCAGAAAGCTACACTTTTTGCAGCACAAAGATGAGTCTGATTTATACATCAGCAGAAGTTGAAGGAAATGCCCTGTTGTCCAACAGAAAAACAAAAATTCCCTTCCATGTGAGGATGTTACCCTCAAGACTGCTATACATCCAAATAATGGGAGAACCAGTCATCACCCAGTGCCACACCTGCCTGGAAGCATACTCAATTACATCTGACTTTTGAAGTTATACCACTGCTAGATCCACTAGTCACAGAAACAGGGCTTTCCAGTCAGCTCATTTACAACTCGGGCTCCTAGGAACTCATCTATTACCTTGTACAGCACACCAGAAAAAGTTACTCACGCTACCACTCCATTTAATTTAATCATCTAGCGCTACAGGAGAACCAGAATTGCCTCATGGCTAAATTGAAGAGGCTTTTGAACTGCGCCTGTTAAACAGAACTCGCTCACAGACCAGCCTCCTGCTACCGGGGAATGGTTGAGCACGCAGGCTGGAGTAAAAAGGGCTTCTAAAAACGTATCGAGGACAGCCTTCTGCCACGCTTCCTTATATATCAGCTGATTACTGGTGCAGAACTTTTTTTGCCTGGTGGTCACTGATTCAGGTAGAGCGCTTGCTGATGACAATCAGCCTTCCAGACAAACGTATTAACTGCCTACAGGATCAAGCTTCGGGTTTTGGTGTGGGTGGCAGACAGAAGGCCTGTTTTGCAAGGCAGGCTATTTTAGTAACTACAGCCACACCAAACCGAAAGCACTCGATCTCACAAGCTAAGCTGTCCCAGACCCAATTACTATTTGCACAGAGACCACCTGGGAATCCCAAGCGCTGCAGATCTAAGCCAGAGAATCAAACACTCAGTAAATAAGACCACAAACCATAGAGTGCTTCCACTAAACAGGAGCCTCCCCTAGAAACATTATTAAAAGAAATTAGTTTTTATATACGTGAAGTTTGTACTTGTTTTGTTCCAGAGATGTTTAGTCTCCGATTTCTCCTACAGCCCCATGGAGATTCTGTGTAGTAGAAAAAATGCTGGCTTTGGTCAGCCACACACCTCCCCTAAATGCGATACTAGAACTTTAGGTTAGAGCAAATAAGGTAGACAACCGTTCCTGATATACACAAATTAAAGAACATTAAGAAGAAGTTTGGCACCAAAAGCCCTTTTAAAAATGATAATTTCACAGCCAGTCTTAACATTTCCAGTTAATCAGAAATACATTACTGAACACTTAACTAAGACCATGCAATTCAGTCGGCAGCAACAGCAAACGAAGAGGGCAGCAAAACCAGATGACAAAGGTTGTGGCAACGGATGCAAGTGCCCATTACGCACCCCAGAGTATCGTCAGCCTCTACCTCCTATCTGACTGTCTTAGAGCTAGCTTGAAATTTAAGTTACCAGGAGTGAAAGGCAAAACAATGCACCGTTTTACTTTCACCTCTCAACACGCTTTGCCTGTACCTAGTTTCACTGTCTCCACAGCGAAGGTCTTCTCATGCGTCAGGCCTTCACGTGACAGAGGACACAAAATGCCATTTCTGAAAAGGAGAATGCAATTAAAACCACAGGAGATGGGGAACACAGGAGAAAGTGCTGTAACTAAAAATACTTGCAGCTTTACCTAGTCAATTCTAAAGCTACTCATTGTTTGTTGCTGCTTTCTGCTAAGCTCTGCTGTTCATATAATTGCAATACTTATACCTCCAATAAGCACTGGAATTGCAAATGTAAAACAGCGTCTGTACAAGACAGCTTGTTACTCTCAGCAAATTTTAGACAGTTTGAAACATCCTGCCAGCTGCAGCAGCCAACTTCTGGCACTCAAGAGAACATTCCTGAACCACAGAAGAAGGGAAATTGAGGTGAATTTAGAAAAGATCCTGAAACTGGCAGCAAATAAGCCACTGTCTTTGTACACGTGAAGAGAAAAGCAGACTTCTCCATGATGGGTACTTAGAGGCGTTAAATTATCGCAAGAAAGAAAATATTAATACTCTTTACAGATAATGTATCCATAGATAAATATTAAAGGCAGACTTATGAAGTATGCCATTGATTTATTTATAAGTGCTCTTGATACATGCAAATGAATGGGTGTTGAAGATATCAAAAGGTACAGACAACTGCTCATCATTTACAGCTGGCAACTGCTTTGAAAGAAATCTTCCCCTGCCTAACTGATGCACCTACTTCAGGTGCCAGTGCTTCATGCTCCCCAGGTCTTAGTTCCTGGCAGTCCAAGCACAGGGGAGCAGCACTGACACTCAAGCCTTGTGTAGATTCAGCACTCACATTCCTTTGGCCTTCATACCTCACCTGTAGCATGTTTTCTAGACAACTAATAGTCCATGAGATGCAATCTGACAACACTCAAAATATTCCAGCTTTGAAGATGCATTTCCAATAATTGTTACGATAAGTCTCATGATATTGATTTATAATATACTTCAGGGTAGTTAACATTACCTTAAGAGGCAGGAGTCATTCTTCTCAACTTAAGCCTGTCTACATCAATAACTAGAAGAACTCTTGTAATTATAAGAGAGCAAGCTTTCAGGAAGGGAAGGCAAAGGTGATAACCTTGATTTACTCTAGCACTATTGTTTCTTAAAAAGAACAACAAAAACCACCCAATGACTGCTCAAAAAACAAACGTGACTTCTTGAATCTGAGTTTTACCTTTGCATGTTCCTACTACAGGGTATGCATGAGTTCCATCCATGCCCCCATCTGGCAGGCAACAACAACAAAATGATCCTGCAGGCTGCTTGTGCATCTGTATTCTCCTAGATACACAGTGTGGGGTGAAAAAAGCCTGCGTTTACATTTACCGTGCCTAGGCAGCTACAGAAATCCAGAGTGGCTCCCCACATACTATTTGCCATATGACAGAGTCAATTTCTAATATTGTATCACTCAATAATTCAGTAGTTAGCAACACAAATATTCCCCACCCTTCTGTCTCTTTATAAACTCCAGGTGTCTAGTAAGCACCATCAGAAGTCTGGAGACAGACACCTTAATTAACTTCCCCACATACCCTTCCCTGAACTATTCGTTTCAGAACTAATGATTCTGCTAAGATATATACTAACTACCAAGAGATACAACATAAAATACTTTCCTTTTTTAATCTATGCAGATGTTACAAGACTCATGCAAAACTCAGGAAAGGGAACAGAACAGCTACGTCTGCAGGAACAGAACCGGCTAACATCGTGTTTCTAGAGACAGCGAGGCTCCTGCAGGAAAGGTTTCATACGAAGAGGCAGAGAATTTCAGGAGCCAGCTTTTTCAATGATCAGTCACCTCAGGTGGCCTCAGCTAAACTGCAAACAATGAAGAAAATCTGGAGCACCTGATGACAAATGGAAGTTATGTAAGAGAAAGGATCAAATTCATTCCTCGCCTTCATACCATGGTGAGGCTTCACAACATGGCTATTTTAGAACCGATTCTGGGATCATTTCTTTCTACTGCCCCTATTATCTGACAGCTAATATATGCAATAAGAAGCCTCCCAGTTTGACTTCAATAAAACGCTATCTACTTTTCTAGTGAAAGCTTCTGTTTCTGTAATGGAACACCCTGTGTCAAACAAAAAACATTCCCACTTCAGAGAACAGCAGTATTTTACTCACATGGTTTAGGTTTTTACTGGTACTCTTAGCACACAGAATTGAAGATATGTTTTGCAAAATCTAACAATGTACCTTGCTAGAAAAAGATGTTTGTCCGGTGCAACCTGACAAATTTGGATTCCGGTTCCAACCTTAGCAATAGTAACCTCAGCTTAGTAGCTAAATCTCTCCTGTCTAGTACCCCTATCTGCCACAACCTACTAGAGAAAATGCTCATTAATTTACAGGTATAATTAAAACCCATGCTGTCAGAACACAATGAAAGAAAACTGTTTGCGTACAAAAGGAAAAAAAAAGTTTGAGCAAAACAAACTTTGCAGTATGTAACAGAAATCATGATAGGGAAGAAGACAGATTACCGTATTAATCCAGATGTTTTGCTCATTTAAGGATCAACATACATAGTAATGCAACACTTGCATTTCCACATTACTCCATCAGAAATTCACAATGACAGATTTTAAATGTTAGTGAGACTCTACTATCACACCAGAAAGACAGCTGTCACACCGCCACTGACATTTGCATCAGCAAATCCTGGATCCAATGGAACAGATAAAAAGAAAAACCCTTCAAGAACCTTCACGACTAACAGTCTCTCCATTTCTTTGGTATCCGAAATGTTTCTGTGAAGAAGGTTGTTGTATTTTATTACCACGCAAGATTGCAAAGTAACAAAATAGAACCGAGCTGCATGTGTCCTTACTCTTGAATCATACAGGGTGGAATTCAAATCCAGTTAAAATTTGATTTTATCAGTTATTTAACGAATAGCTTAGAAACACCTTTTCACGCTTCTGAGTTCACCCTAACCCAAGGCGGAGCGATAGTTCCAACACCGCAGCTACCGTACCCCACGCTGCGGGATACACCCTCACCACGACAAACCTGCAATGATTTCTGTATTCTCCTTATTTCACCGCCTGTTTTAACACCGATTCGAAAGACGCCGGAGGCCCCTTCGCCAGGTTCCCTCCTGGCGGAGCACCAGGTCTCTCAGGACCGGAGCATCCCGGCTCCGGGGGCCGGGGAGCGAAGGGAAAGGAAGGGAAGGAGCCCCGCCGGAGAGCCGGGGGAAGCCCGGGGGAGGGCATTTACCACACGGCGNCCGCTTCTCCCGACCCGAGCGGGAGGCCCCGGCAGGCGGCCCTCGCCCCTCTCCTCTCCTCAGCCGGGCGCCCAGGAGCTGAGGGGGCGAAGCGGCGGCGGGACGGGGAGGGCAGCGGCACCGAGAAGTTGCGGAGGGCTGAGGGGAGCCGGGGGGG
>VXAA01005869.1:625331-643944 GCA_013399115.1 Anseranas semipalmata | reverse complement strand
AAGGGGCCGCCGGGCCCCCGGGGGGCGGCCCGGGACGGGTTCAGCCATCTTCCCTGCAGCTCCCCGAGCCTCCCCTGCGGCTCCTCAGTTTCCGTCCCGAGCATGTGCAGGGGCCTGCAGGAAAGAGGGGCACCCGGGGGAGCAGGGGTTCCCTAAGGGCATCCCAGCCAGAAAAGCCCTGCCACCTCACAGCCCATAGCAGGTCCGCTACTGCAAGCACAGCATATATATATATATGTATTTATCCTGTCCCTCCAGGGCCCCATCCCATCCAGGGAGGTGGCTGCAGGAGCAGGAAGATGTCCAAGCTCGCCTGAAGACGCCAAGGGTGCAGCACGGCCTTGAAACCTCCTCACACCTGGAGCGCCTCAAAGGCCAGGCGTCTGGCCTCGCGTGCTAAGGGACAGCCTCCGCTGTCACTTGTTCTGTGTTAACAGCCTTCCTCGGTGAAGGGTTAAGACTTAACACCCTGAAACAAAAAGCCACTGACTTAAAAACAAGCATCATGCCTTAAGTCAACCGTGTGATTTATATATATGTATTTTTAAGGACTGACTCAGGGGTTTTCAATGTTTGCTGTGGGCAAAACTGGGATGGGAAGGAACATAAAGCTCCTTCTTGGCAAAAAGCAGGATTGCTGACTTAAAGTCATGCGTAAGTCTCTTCCCAGGTGGGTCGTGTTTTAAGATCTAAGCAAAAAAAGGGGAAAAGTTAAATCCTTCAGTGAACTCTGAGCTGCCAGAGCCTCCCGCAAGAGGAACATCCCCCTGCTGTAATGGCAAATATCATTGTGCTGTCCATCTCCATAAAATGTAAAAGATATGCAAAATGTGTTAAGAAATACAAAAAAAAAGTACTTTAATGACCTTTTGTTGACTTACTTATGTAATTTCCTCTCCATATAGACATCTGCATGCAAAAAATAAATTCTGAAGGTTTCACCTTTTCCACGCTTATCTCATAACTCAAGTTTTGGTGTCCTTACACTCTGGGACATGGCACACCCTGAGTTACTTTTACTCCTGGTATAGACTCATTTGCAAAAGCAGTGGGATAACATCAATATCTTGCCTTTGGGCCTGTTTCTTTAGGAAAATTACACGTATACACACAAAGAAAGACAAAAAGTTCTGCTTTTTTTTTTTTTTCTTAAAGTTATCTGGAATCTAGACAGTCATTTTCAAAACTTTCCCATGAAGTCTCATCTGACCTTCACATTGAATGGCTGAAGGAGCCAAAGGCCAGTTTACATTCCATTTGGTGAGACTGCTCACCTGACATGTATAAACTAACAGCTTCAGTGAACACAAAGCAACTGCCGATTTCAAGGCCTCGACTGTGATAATTCGGTGCTGCCACGTACTCTCCACCAGGAACAGTTCAGAGAATGAGCAGGACAGCCAGGCAGGAACACACAGATACGACCAAGACAAAACAGGTGGCCAGCTCTCCTTGCAGCCTCTCATGCACAGCGTCCAAAGGTAAGGCGTTATCATTGGCAAAGGTGATTACTCAATCTGAAAGGGCCATACAAGACACCTGAAAGTCTAACCACGTCAGCTACTTTCTCTTCTGAAGCCACACACCGGTTTGGTAACTGTCAAATAATAGTGAATGCAGAGCTCCCCCAAACCCAGAGGAAGAAGAAAAATAGAAAGTATTTCAGAAATTTACATATGACAATGTATTTCTCCTCTTCTATTTTCATAGCTGCATATATGTTAACTTAAACTGATAAACTTAGTTCTTCTCATAACTTGGTAGGATATAAGACATACAGATTCAATAAACTATAACTTAAAAGTATTATGGATAAAATAGGATCTTGGGATATAAAGGATGCAGTCCGTGAGCACAGTTTAGCTCCAAAACCTGTCTGATGAACTCAGAGGAATTCACTACAGTGTAAATTGGCTCCTCAGATAGCATTCAGACAACACTGGGGCTGGTAAACCATGTTCCTAATTGTCTGCTGTCTCCACCTAAGCAGGGAAAGGAGAGTGCTCAGGCAAGCCTGAGGGGCTGTGACAGGTTAGCGCAGATTGGAGCAAATAGGTGAGATGTCCAAGAAGATATGAAAGATTTTCCCAGGAGAAGCTTATGAGCAGAGTGGCAGAAGACCAGAAGTCCCAGTTCTGCTTGTGTTTGATTCTTGTAGGTGGGTAGGCTAAACTGAAGCGCTTGACATGACTTTTCACTTCTGCTGCAGTAAGACTTTTTTGCAACCAGCGGATAAAAAATCTGCACTGTAAGAGATCGATGCAACCTCCTTCTCAAGATGCTGGCAGGTCACTATCACATTCTCTTTCTTCTCTGTATTCTGCAGACATCTGAAAGTCTGCATGCCAGGCAAGGAGAGATCCAGGTCCCACTGAACTGGACTCAAGGGAAGCAGAATCACGCTCCAAGTCTATGTCGGACTCGTCACCTGTGGGTTTAATGCAAGCCTGGGGGCTCTCACCTCTCTTATACAGAACTTTATCCTGTACAGAGCTAAGGAAACAATGCAACCAGCCGCAGGGAGGAATGATTTTTGATGTTCATAACATTGTAAACTGCTTGGGGTTTGGGGAGGAGGGGGGCAGGGGGAAGGCAAAAAAACCTCTCCTACTGAAACTATAAGCAGTTTTATAGTAATATTTGCTCCCTAGGGCTCTCCCAAATATTAACATACCCTTGAGTCAGACCTCTCATCTTTCAGGAGTACGAGTGCCCAGAACCTGAGCATCAGCGATGCTTTAACAGCAGCTGCATACTAACACATCCACATCCCACGTAATAATTGAAGCATAAAAATTATTGAACAATCTGGAAAAGGTTGCATGAGTTAAAAACTCACCAATTTTCTATTAGTTCTGCCTTCGCTTTTAACTTCTTAATTGCTCCTTCTGAATAGAAAATGATTTTACCAGGTTAGTAGTGGGATAAATGTTAGAAAAAATAATAAAATAGAGATGATATTTGCCAGTTAGTATCATAAAATTAAGGAGTGGTAATAGAACATAACCGCTCTTATGTTCCTAAATGCCTGTAGATTGTTTTGTAAGTAGTGTTGTTGCCAGGTAGGTAAAACTGACCCTTAGGAGAGAAAACGGGTCAGAGCATGTTCACAGAGCAAAGATTATTAAGCTCCAAATGTACTATCGGATGTACATATGGTATATACATGTGTATATATACCAGTGACAAAAGATGACTTTATTTTAGATATAGACAGCAAGATAAATTAAAACAGAGAAGCAAAGCTGCCCTTGGGTACCATGCACAGTTACAATACTTCATCTACTTTTAGGCTTAATGGTAGCCTAGGGGAGAAAGTGAAAAGTAGAAAAGGAAGTCATCTTCTCTCGTCTGTGCTCAGCAGGGACAACAGCGTGCATTGTCCATTGACAAGTGTTGTTTGTATGGGGGGGGAACAGCACGAACTTTTCCATTACACGGATGAGAATGGTAAGTAAGCATCCCATATCCATATATATATATGTATATTTAATTTTTAAAGAGGCGAGATTTCTTACAGCAAAATTTACAGACTGGAAAACAGCAGCAGCTTTGCAGAGATCCCCTGTTACACTGCCGGGGTTCATAGCACCTTTCAGATCGAATAAAGCTAACATCAGGTTCTGCCCTCCCTCTTCCAGACTTCTCCACCTTTCCGAGTGCATGCCTGGTAGATGAGGGATTGCAGAAGCAGTCACATTCACACTGCAGTGTCCTTTAGGGCTCTCATTTTGGGTAGTACAAGCTCCTCTGATATAAATGTAGCTCTTCAGAAATATAAACAGTTGCAACAAAATATGGATGATCAACATAAATTTCAGAAAAGCACAGACAAAACAAAAAGCCAAGGTCAAATCATTCTGTGCTCACAAGGATGCCTGAAGTGCTTCCAGATACCGTAAGAGCAAACAATTACAATGTTTTATACTTGCATGGAGTCAGGCACTTGCAATCTCAAAATGCCCTTTTTCCCCTCAAAGGTCATTTTGATATTAAGGTGGCAAATGGGGAAAACAATGCATTTCAGAAGTTCTTTCTTCTTACACTAACAAACCTGGAGAAAGTCCGCTGTCTCCCAGCGCTGTGCCCCAGTCACTTCACATGACTAACTACATTAGTCATCTCCTCTTCTGCCACTACAAAGTCTGAGATTATTTTCGAGTTCTCTCATCTGTTGATGCAATTGCTCCCTGCAAATGATCAGCACAGGCTCTCGGTGCGGCATGCCTCAGCTAAGATCTGCAACACACGCTCAATTAATGAACAGCTCCTTTAAGTCAAATGACGCAGGAGAGTTCAGTGTTGGAGTGTGATCAAAGATAATGGGGATTTTATAAAATAAAGCTCTTTTGTTTTTACATTTTGCTTCCTTTCCTCAGCAGTGCAGCTTACCCATATGAGACAGGGAAGCAAAAAGAGGAATAAAAAGAAAATGGCAGGTATTAAGCCTGCATTGGAAAAAGACTCTAGACCAGTAAGCAGAAGGGAAGGTGGAAAGAGGAACTGCAGCTTCTATTTTAATCATATTTTCTCTCTACTGGAAAACAGAAAGATAAATTATAGTAGTAGACCTGTTACAGAACAGAGGAGAACACAGCATTAGATGCTGCGATCTTCAGGCATCTTATTCAAGTTCGTGAAATACAGAATTTCTTCAGTAACCAATGCATGGATAGTGGTGTGCTCGGTACTTTGAATAATCACAATGGTATAAACTCTGTTGTTAGCAAATAGGTGAACTGGCCAGCAAGAGGCCTGCCAAGCAGTGCAGATAATCCAGCACTACCGAGATCAGCAGGTCACGGCCACAGACTGCAGTTCCCAGCTTATGGCACTCAGGTGAGAAGAAACCCGAAATGCACTGACTTGCCGTGATCTGTTCAGCAACCCGAGGTCTGCTCCAGTTCGCTCAATGCAGTGGGAAAGCTACAACCACTTCAGCAGGTGCGGGGCCGTCGCCTCCACGCGT
The DNA here is from genome assembly GCA_013399115.1 of Anseranas semipalmata. Classification (NCBI taxonomy): domain Eukaryota; kingdom Metazoa; phylum Chordata; class Aves; order Anseriformes; family Anseranatidae; genus Anseranas; species Anseranas semipalmata. The sequence goes on along the minus strand of VXAA01005869.1, from coordinate 638,975 downwards.
ATGAAGGACCCGAATGTCACCGCATTGATTTACTCCGGGTGGCAGCGAGAGCATTTAAGTGCTTCACTAAATCAGAAGAGGCTGCTGGATTGGGGTGCGACGGAGGGTGTCAGGTGCTTCACTTGACCTTCCATTAGCCCTCAGTCAAGTCCGTTTATAAAACAAAGCTAACCACCAGGACCACCATAGGAAATAAATACTGTATCTGAGCTGGAACCTCCTCACCAGCCTCTTTCATTTTTTCACAAAATGTTTCAGGTCAATCAGCAGTGCAATAGTGTTCCAGCTAATGGACAGAATCAATGTCTCAGAGAACAGGGTAGGCAATATTTAAGAGGGCCAGATTGTTTCATTACTCTCTGGAAGAGAAAACAATTTTTGTTTGTTTGATTTTAAGCAAAGGTAATCGTGCCACCCTGACGGAAACAAATATTCATTGATTTCATGGAGAATTCTGCCTACCTCAGGAGCATGAGGCTGGTATTTTACTTTGATCACATCCTTTGTAGTGATGTAATCGTTTTTTTTTTTGCTGTTGTTGTTCTTTTTCTATTTTGTTTTCCTTTTTCCAAAGTGTTTAACTTGTTATTAGGAACCCTTAGAACAGCATTTGGTTCATAAGTGATTTTGGGGCCATGTCTAGCTGTCACCAAGGGATGTTGTCAAGAGACCATTTCACTTTGTCTCAGCTGATCCCTTTGCTGCCGTGGTAGTTAGTTTCCTCTTTGGATCACAGGGGATATGGAAAGCTTTCAGCAGGGAAATCATTAAGTTAATTAGCACCTCCGTGAAGGACTCTGGAGAGTCAGTCTCAGAGGGGCCAATTTCAAAATTCGGTGTACGAATGCAGACTTCACAACACAAGAGTGTAGGGCATTGCTGGGGGCGACACGAGCAAGGACAAGCTGAAGCCACAGGCTGTGGCCCTTGCTATGGGTCTCTCAATCTCTGGCAGATGACCGCGAGCTGAGGGTGCTCAGCACCCCACGGGGCTGTTCCAGCACCGCTTTTGAGGCTGTTCTGTCCTTGCACCCCTCAGCCAGTTTGTAAAAATGTAGATTTCAATTTAGCTGATCAAAACCTGGACTGTTTTCGTAACATCCACTTGAACTACTGTAAACAAAATTCATCTTCATTTACGATCTGAGCGATGCTGAGTACAAGGTTGCTGAATAATGAGAGAAAAAAGACTAGGGTTTAGTTATTGGCTCGCCAACAGTATCTACCTCTTTAAAATACTGTTATGCTACGGTCATCTGTATCCCATTATACTGTTACCTTCATGCAATTCCATCACTGTCAGACATTAAAATAATTTTAGCGCGCCCAACTGCTGAATGTAAAAGATTTTGAAGAAACCCCTTGCCAGTCAGTGCACACATTTTCCTGTGGACCATCCAGTGACCTCACATGAAGCGAGCATGCAGCCCTCTTTTTCAGTGGGACAAGAAATTCCCAATCCATCATCACCGGCCCGGTAGGATTATTTGGTTTCCAAAGTGAAGTCTTTGAGAGTGATCATTTTAAGAAGCCTGGGTAGCTAGAACGACAGCAAGAGTCCATATTGCTCACATGAGCAAAAGTCTCTCTAACTGCAAAGATGAGTTTGTTAGCAGAGGAAATAGAAAGCCAGGACTTCTTCCCATACGGTAATCTGTGAGGGACAGACTGGGCACAGATGAAGGCTGCAGTAAACCAAAGCATTTAGCGTGCACTTCAACACGTCCTCTGCTGAGCAACGGGAACGCTGCGCACCAGACATCTTTCTCTTCCTTTTTCCTGAGCGTGAACGTGGCACCTAGGCCTAAATCTAGCACCAAACGCAGCTGTACAATATTCAGTTAGCAAGAAAAGGGACTAAAGCTGACATTGCACATTTTGATTACTTACTGAGCTTACCCCGTTAATGAGAAGGTAACATTTTTCATGTCCAGTTGATAAACCCCGCGCACGGGCTGGGAAACGTTCTGTTTATACCAAGCTGGGTACAGCCCCACTTGAGACGTGTGGGTTCCTGGAGTCGGAGCTTAGGTGCGGAGTTTGCTAATGATCAGACCGGAACGTGCAGCTTCCCACCACGACTGCATTGCCTCCATACGAATGCATCATTTTTTTTTTTCTTCAGGTGGTCATATACTCCTCATTCTAAAAGATGCCCGTCTCAGGCAGTGAATGAGCTAAAAAATGGAAAGAAGCAAAATAGTTTTCTCCTATGAGGTCTAGGCTGTAACTCAGAAGAGCTTTGGCCATTTTTCTGGCCTTGGACTCCTTGTGTGATACTAAGTGTGAATGCTCGGCAGCCTGTCAGTGGTACCTTCCATTCTGATAATTGCTAAGCACCCAAATTCACACCATTAAGCTTCAATAACTTCACATGTAAAGAACTAAGTTGGAGAGATTTGCACGGTGCTTTACAGAAACGGGCACAATCCCTGCTCCAAGCAGCTTGCAGTCCAAGCCAAAGCTGAAAGGAGAACACACATACTGAGATCAGCTGTACACATCGGCTTTCTACCACTGTAGCTAGGTGTCCACAACATACAATGTCCTGCGGAGGCCACCAAGCTAGTCCTAAGCCATCAAATGTGACGACAGAGAGGGACAGAGCCCGTACTAAGCGCTTCCCAGTGAGGCTGCTCGTTCAGAGCCAGCTCTGCTTTGCCTGTGAGCCCTTCGCCCGTGCCAGACAGCAGTACGCCCTGCACCAGGACACACAGCCCTCCTTCCCCTGAAGTTAGGTGTATGATGCCGGACGCTGGACAGCCCAGTCAACCAGTCCGGGTCACCTCTTGCCCAGTTGGCCGCGTGCAAGATGCAGGAGAGAGACGTGGAAACTGCACTGGAGGCACTGGGAACATGGAAGGGAAGAAGAGAGCTGGGAACAGGCAGGAGCCTGGAGGTTTTGCAGCGGGAAAGCTCCAGTGGGAGACGGAGGGCACACAGAACCCAAATCAATAGGAAATTGGGATTGATTAGTTACACTGTTCACATGACTTTTTATTTTTTAATTCTACCTTATTCTCTTCCAAGTACAGGCAAATAGCACCTGCTTCTTCATGCTTCCATTGTGTTTCCATTATGACTTTAATCCTAATTGTTTATCGGTTAACTTTCCCTTAAAAGGATGGGAGGGGTGGATGTAGGCAAATCCAGAGCTACAATTTGCTCAGAGAAGACCAGCAGGGATGTGAAAGGGTCACGGGAACCGTGTGGGAGCAGAGATGAACATAAGGGCAGTGAGACGGTCCTAAGTATGCGTGCTTCTAAGTGGTTTTAATGGGGTCACTCCTGTCCTAAGGCGTAACACGCTACAGTTCGGATGACAGACTCCGGCCCCGAGCTTGTGAAAGGTTTTGCGGATGAGTTTGACAAGCTTGGGTTTGGCACAGAGGGGACTGCGTTCAAAGAGGACCTGAATGTGGCCAGGTGGCCAAGAGGGGGACGAGTCCCCTCCAGAAGATTGAATGGCGACCATGAAAGAAGGCAGAGTGAGGGACTGCCGTGCGCCAACAGGCGTCTTGCCTGACCGAGGCTTGGACAAAGGTTTCGGAAGAACAAATGGATGGCTTTGGAAAGGCTGCAAAGGGAGGAAACATTAGAATATAACGACTGTCAAGGAGAAGGAATGGCTGCTAGTTTATTCTGCAATAAACCATTCGTTTGTTCAATGCAGGACATTTTAAAACCTTCCTCATCCACCAGAAGTTCAGCTATTCCATCCAGTGACTCGTTTTTTTTTCTTTCCAACACGGTATAATCTTCTGTTAGTGCAGAGAAATGGAGAATATACTTTTAAATTAGGAAGTTGTACGCTGGGTAGGTAACAAACCCCCTGGGGCAGCTCAGCCATGTAGCAGCTGGGAGCTCTTCTCATTCGGAGCCTTTATCACAAACGCACCCGCGGCAGCCTGATCCCTCTGCGCTGCCGTCCTCGCTGCAACGGGACATCGCCGACAGCCGCCGGAGAATCCTGTCGGAACTAATCACCGAGCAACTTAGTGCAAAGGCTCTATTTAATTCCGAAAGGTGCTGACGGAACAGCACACCCATGCACACGTGCACCCAGAGCTTTAGGACTAATGGATTGAAAAAGTGGTTACATGAGTTCCTCTCCCAGGAAAAAGAAGATATATAGGCAGTTAGTAGTCAATAAGGTGTGGAGTTTTTGTCGCTGTTCTTGTTGTTTTGTTTGTTTGCTTTTTGTCATCTTTAAAAATGCTTAATACACTGCTTGGGAGCTGCACGTTTCACTTTAATGCAGAGTTAACCATTGCAATTCATTAATTGACTTTTATGTTCCCATTAAATGTTGCAATCAATTCAGTCTTGATACTCTACACTTTTATCTCTGCTATAAAAAAGCTCTATTAGCTTTACTTGGCTCAAAAACAATACAGTGAACTATCCTCAATTATTAATAATCTGCTTCCCCTTCAAAAAAGCTTTTTGGACCTTTACTACAGTCCGATGATATATTTATTTGGTGTGTAGGGATCAGAGCAATACAGTGCACTCTCTCTGGGAAAGGACCCAAAAATAACTATCTACTTGATATCAACCCAAGGGATTTCCTTAGGGAATGAGAGTATCATTTCAGGGCAGGTCATCAGTGGTTTAGGGAAATTAGACAAATCTGTGTCTGGGGAACAGATGCCTCAGGGTTTGTAAATGTGCGAGAGAACCTTTCCCCTCTCGGTCACCAGTTCAGTTCCATCCAGCACAGCACCGACTGGAAGCTATTAAACATCTAATGAACTTCTGGGGCCTCCTGAAGCAAGGAGTGGGATTCCTAACAGACGCTTACTTGCATCTTGGAGCCGCTCCTGCTCAAACTGCAGTCTCACTGGTGATACACAGAGACAGAAACTGAATGATCCTTCCTGGAAAAGAGCATGGTAAGACTGAAGAACATTTTATCTGCTAAATGCAGAAAGCGGGCCTCCTCTGGGCTGGCACTCCAGCTTTAGATTTACTAGGGGCACTTTTTTGTTCTTTAAGAGAAACAAAATAACGTATTGCAAAGCAGTTTGTCAGAACCTTTCCTCACAAACTCCATCAGAAGGACCCAGAAGACTTGCAACCCCACACTTGCAGCGTCCTGGGTCTCAGGGAAGATAAAGGAGCGACGAAGGATTCGATTTCACGCTTGGAGGCCAGTTCTGGGAGTCCTGGGACTCCAGGACTGCTGACGCGCTGCGCATCCAGCCTTGATGCAGGTCTGCTCGGACAAAGAGGAAACCAACGCTGAGCATCACAACCACAAACCGCAGCTGTTGATGGGAATTGGCAAGAGATCGGGGAAGCACAGACAGCCTGCAGCAGAAGGTAGGAAACTGAGTAAGGCTCCGTGATACCGAAGCTCTTGTTATTCAGTTCCTGGTGCTGTTCCCTCCCGGCACCTGGTTTCTGTGACAGGGCATGGGAGGGACAGCATTGTGCAATTTGACGGTACGTTCTCCTAGGTTACGTTGGCACTTCCTTGGGTAAACACGCCTTAGGGCAGGCTCAGCTCCACCGTGCCCCTGGGTTCAAATAATTTGCCGCTACGCCGCCTTAGCTTGCCGACAGCCCGTGCCAGCTGCCCGCGTGTTTGCTTTGAGGAGGAGAGGACTGAAGGCTGCCAAGCGTCCTCCTCCCTGCTTCCAGCGCAGAGACGAGCCGTGGCGAAGCCCTGTCCGTCAGCACGGCTGCAAGCAGAACACGCGAGCGGGCTGAGAGCTGTAGGTCTGCTGTAGGAACGGGTAAAGCTGGAAGCGGGCGTTGTGGCTGTGCTCAGCTACGAGACCTGGGGTGTACCCTGATGCTCCTGTATCTTCACACCCAGAAGCTCTTCAGGGCTCTCTTCATGCACTCCTGTGGTACATGGTTAAACTGTGCTCAAATTCAGGCAGGGGCTTCTGGATACTGCAGTAATATAAACTGCAAAAAGCATGAAAGTCTCCATGGCCAGAAAAAAGGCAGCAAATATGAGGAAAGGCAAGGTTTTCTGTAATGCTCACCCTCTTTTGTTACCAGCATGTGCAAATCTAGCTATTCCAGTCCATTCTAATCAACAATCTGACACCCAGTGGCAGGTGAAATGTCATACCTCGAGGTACATTTTCACTGCAGTAGGCAGAGAATTTGTCCTTTAAACACCCTTAGTATTAATGGGAAATTGATCCAGCAATTTAAACTCCAAGAGATACAACCGTCTCTCGGGGGACCATTTTCAGATGTGTTGACATTTTGATTCACAAAATGAGACACTTTCAAAAACAAATGCAAATTCATTTCATTCAGGATTTGAGGTCAGCTGGGTGCTGGAAGAGAAATGTGCAAGGAATGTTTAGTACACTCATCCAATATCTTTTAATCTCTGTATACTCAAGGGATTAAAGTGACATCAGAGAAAGGAAGGGCAATTTTTCAAGTTCTCTGTGTTATCCGGTACATCTTCAGATGGGGCTGGAACATAAATTCACCTATTTTACTACAACAATAGGGTCAAGGGCAAAAGGAGGCTTTAGGATAAGGGGCTGAGTTTCAGTGACCTCCACAACAATGAGATCCGGGTGGCTCAGAACTTAACTTCACCCTCTGAAGCCCGAGCATCGGGTCGGGCTCCATCCTGCAGAAGAGAGACTCGGCAACAACTGCCACCGCCTGTGCTTCGACGGGGACGCGGGATGCACCGGCACGGCTGCACGACAGGGTACGCGGGGGCAGACACGAGGCCCGTTTTCCTCCACACAGGGGAGAGAAAGGGGCACCCGCTGCCTGTGCTGCCTCCTCCGGCAGAGCCTTGCCGGGTGACTTCACAGTTTTGGTGACCTGGGGTTTGCAGGAACGTGGACGCGAGCGTCCCTGCAGCAGAAACCCAGGGGTGTCAGGTGAACGCGCACGGCCGGGGAGCACGAGGACTCCGATTCCGCCCGCAAGGAAGCAGCGGAGGAGAAGAAGCGCTCGGGAAGTTCCCCCCCGAGGTCTCCCCGAGCAGCCCCCGCCCTCGCCCTTCCCCGGAGCGCGTTGCGTTTCTGGGAGCCGCTGCTCAGAGGAAGTTGCACGAATTCGGGCCCTGACCGAGAACGACGCTTTCCTCACAGACACACGTAGGGCAGCGCCCAGCGGAGCCGAGAGGAAGAGGAAAAGCCCCGCGCACGACGCAAATGGCCCCGTTCGGCTCTGTGAAAACAACCGCCCAGGAACATCTCCAGGGCTGCACGGCGGTGGGTAACAAGCCGACAGCCCACGGTCTTTGTGGTGGCTTTGTATCAGAACATCTTCTCCAAGGGACAAGCCGTGGGCATCCCGCGCTTCAGCCTGCCCGGGGATGGATACAAGGCGGTCAGAATCAGGCCTTTTCTACAGGATACGCTCGCTTGAGCAGAGTATTTCCAGCCCGGGCCCCGACACCTCCCACTGCCTGATGTGCTGCTGGAGTCTGGGGGAGAAGCTTTGCCTGGTCCCGCATCAGCCGCAGCATCTCCGAGAGCCCCCTGCAGGGGCGAGCAACCTCGACCCGAGCAGCGCTCCGAAGCGGGACGGCACTAGGAGTACATTGACCGACTGCTTCTCACGTCAAGTGATTTATTCAAATTAAAGAAAAAAAAAAAAAGACATCAAACAGAACCTCAATAAGCTAAAAGAATGTTTTTTATACGCACAGCAACTCCAAGTCCTAGCCATAGTCGCACCTTGAAGGCATAAATGTATTTTAGTCTTAACGATTCCTGTGACATCCAGGGGTTTATTCGCGGGGTAGCAGCAGACCCAGAACAGGTGCAATTGAACCTAAAGCAAATTTTGCTCACAAAAGCAACGGCAGAAACACCAATAACCAGCGCGTCTGAGCACCTGCGGGCGCAAGAATTCCTGGTACCTGTTTTGCAGCTCGGAGCCATTCCTAAAACAAACCATCTTTCAAAGCGGGAAAGAAACTTGGTCCCGACCTAGAAACAGAGGTTTGAGCGGCTTCTTCAGTCACAGGCAATCTGACCACCGTTCCCATGTGACACACTGCTGTAGACCACTGCCAGTGGATCTCTGCAGTACCCCGGGCACACTGACAACAGAACATTGCCCCGTACAGTAAATGCATCTCAAGGCTTCGAGGTAAGCAGGATGCCAGACAAACCTTGCCAGCAGATCCCCCGTGGTCACAGAGCGGTACTTTGGAAGGAGCCGGCCATCTCGGGGTCCACACGTCACCTCCACCAGCAGGACCAACAACTTCACCACCCACCACCACCACAACTCCCTCCCCAGCAACTCGCGATCCCTTTCTCCTTAACATTTCCCCCTCCACCAGGAAGTTTCCACCCTTTCTCACCAGTCTAATGCCCACTAACTCATGTTTGCAAATAAAACTGTTTGCATGGGTCATGCTGCAAGTGAAAATGATGGCAGGATGTACAGCGAAAAGTGGACCTGCTAAGAACCGAGCAGAGTTATTCTTGTAATGTGAATTATTTCAGCAACTGGTTTGTACTGCAACCCCATTAATAGCAACACAATTATAGTGGAGAAAAGCAAACCACAGCTGGGGAGAGGAAACAAGAACAAGCGTCTGGGGGACACTTCTCTCGCCCAGGAAATGGGAGGTGGAACCAGGCCACATCCGGGCTCTGACGCCGAGTGACCCTGGTGTGATGCACCCAAAGCTGCATTCCTAGCAGTCGAGCAAAGAAATTAAAGGAGCGTGGTAAAAACACGGGCCACTGCTGACATTTCCCAGCTCTGCCAGTGGCACCAGCATTGGCACGACGTTTGTGCAGCTCTCCCGACTACCGACCACGCTCTGCGGAGAAGAGAAGCTGCAAGGACAAGGGTGGGACAAGGCAAAGGAAGGGCACGCTGCAAACCTCTGCTTGCCTTCCTCAGCAGTCAGCTGAATATTAATCCTCCGTTGGTTTGCACAGCCACAAATAGGCCTGTTCTTTTTAATTTTAGCCTTTGCCTAATTTAAAACTACAGGCATGCTATTTTCATGGGTTTCTTTTTTTTTCCTCTCTTTTTGACGGGTTGTAAGCTGCCAGATGCACCCTGCACGGTTGAGAAACTGGTCTTGTCCAAGGGGAGGTGGCAAACCTTAGTTAGAAATAAGGAAATAGAAAAAATTACCCATTAAAACAGGCTATTAAGCTGCAACGTGCTGGGCTGCGGAAGGGAGCGGGGCTCTGCCAGGAGGGTGCCTGGGCTGGGGAGAAGCACGCACCCTCCTCACGCCCTGCGTGCCCTGCCCTCCCCGGGGCACCTGTATACATCACGCAGCACCCAGCCCTGTATACATCGATTGTATACGTTGATGAGATCCCCCCCGAGCCTCCTCTTCTCCAGGCTGAACAGCCCCAGCTCTCCCAGCCTCTCCTTGCAGGAGATGTGCTCCAGTCCCTTCATCACCTTGGTGGCCCCGCTGGGTGCCCAGCACGGGTGAAAGGACACAGAGTTTACAAAATACTACACAAATACGTGTAGGCCGTGCAGACACGTGCCTAACGTGTGCTAGGAACCAGGAGGCTCTCAAGGTCCAAAGGGACCGACGGTGTCCCACTGAGCACGGACACGAGTCTTAGCAGTTATTATCAGACTGCCTGCCCCTGCACATTTTAATTTAGTACTTTCAAGTAAAGCACTTTAAAGATAATATTTTCAAAAAAAGGAACTGTTATTTCTAGAACCATCAAACAGGAAGCCCAGCTCCGCTGTCAGTTTTTGATAGAGCAGCAGTTCCTCAGTTAAGACTTCTCCCTGCCAGATGTAGAGGTGCCCAGACCTAGGAAGACGCTTTCCAGTTTATCAGCCCGTTACCTGTGCATTCCCAATCTGTAAAACCCTCCTTCCTTATCTGTTCTCTTGGAGCAAGACCGGCAGTGCTACGGTTTCAGTAACACACCACAGAAGACCTTTCTTTCCCCTAAAGGACAACAAACTCGACTAAAAGGGACTGTACCCAAATCCGGCCCATTTTGACCTTTGAGAATCAGCCCGGGAAAGCTCGGCGCGCGCTGGTGAGAAGTAATTCCAGCCAGTCACTCCTCTAACCACTCGCCAGGCGAGCTGGTTCCATCCATCATGCCACAGCCGAGCTGGAGGAACAATTCCCAGGTCAACAGCTAGCACACCACGCACAGACAGTTGTCCAGCTCTAGTTGCATCTCGTTTTCCTTCCCACGTATTTCAGAGCAGCCAGACCCGCAGGGAGCGCCTGCGGAAGCGCTTCGTCTCCGCACGCAGGAAGGCTGCCCGCGCCACTTTCGTTTTAAAAGAGCAACGAGAGCGATCTGAGCGCCGGCCGTGTTTTGTTCCCCAAATTTGGCAGCAGAGGATTCCCAACGCACGCGCTCGGCCCGGCGCTGCTGCCTCCGAGGCCGCTCCACGGAGAGCTCCTGGAAAGCAGGCTGCTCCGCGGGTGACACTGATTGCTGCTGACGGGTTCTTCATGGTATCACAACAAATTAGGTCACCGATTAGATTTTCATAGTGCAGATTACATCTACTGCCCAGGAGTTTTTCTTAAATAGAGAGGGTTGTGGGCAAGAGCTTTGGGCTCAAGTCTGGCAACAAGGCGGATGCAGGGGGGTCCTAATTCTGGCCGAGACAAAGACTGCCCCAGCGAGGCTCAGGTAACATCCCTAATTCGCTGCCGCAGTTAGCAGGTTTGATATTCTTCCCTTCCTACCCAGGAAGCCTTTGTGAAAACAAGAAGAGCTTTTTCACTAGATGCCCTGGAGTACATCTTACAGCATTTCTGCAGATATCAAAAGCAGCGTTAAAAAAAATGCATTTCTTGATGATAGAAAAGCATCCTGTACCATGTAAGAAACTCCTGGGAATGGAAACCAAAGCTATCTGTTAGACCTGTCCCGCCTAATTCCACAGGGTCACACGTATACTCAATTTGAGCATCTCCAGTGCAGAAGGATTTTAAGCAAATGAATTCATGTTTGCAGCATTCAAAAATCAAAAACAGACAAACAAACAGGCAAAAAACAACAAAACTCTGGGGGGAAGAGTTTTAAGAATACACGCAGCAGGGACAGCAATACAACTCGGGAAGCGAAAGAAAATCCAAGCTACATCAAGATCCACACAGAGCAGTGCGAAACAAAGGTTTTGAACAGCTGGGCAATTGCAGACACTGCGCAAAGCGCTCTATCCATCCCGAAACGCAGCCTGGCTGCAGATGGGAAATCCCCGCTCCAACAACTGTATTCCAGAAGCCTGGAGCGCTGCGGGCTGCTCCGAGGCCACCTCCTCACCCCGGAGCGTGCTCCTGCAGGAGAAAGGCAGCTCCTGGCAGCCAGCAAGCCTGGTCCAGCTCCTGGTGGGGCTGCGCAGCTCTGCGGGGCAGCAGCGAGGCGGCAGATAAGCAAGCTCGCAGCCACGGCAAGCACTAAAGGAAAACCTAAACCAGACGATTAGGAAGAGAGGTCTCAGTGGGAGCTAACCTTGGAGACAAGCCTTCCTAAGTCAGGGCTGAGACAGGCGCCGTAGGAATGACCTGCAGCTTACAGGCGTGGTGCTGGTGCCCACGATGGCATTGCGCTCCTGAGCACGCTTTGCTCGGGCGGCCAAGAGCCCCCGCGGCCGCCAGCAAAGCCTCCGGCACGCACGCGGAGCAGGCCAGGCTGTACCTGCTGCCCAACCGAGTCCGACCGAGCTCGCGAGGCTGTCTGCAGGCAGGCAGGGGGAACAGACTCTCTTCCTGTTCTCGGTGAGGCAAGAGAAGCACATGATGCTGCGCCTGTTCCCCATTTGCAGGTTTAGACAGGCCAGCGCTCGGTGCCCTTCGCTCTGCCTCAGACAAGCCAGGCGGGCCCCAGCCAGATGCCAGCGTGGCTGGCCTGAGTCACCACAGCTGCGACTCCGGCTCCGAAATGATCTTACCCCTCACTTCAGCAAAAGTTTTTCACAGGAAATAAGCTTTTACTTTCAAAACGCTCTTGTCCTTGTTCTTCTCCAACAAGCACAGGAAGTAGCTCAGTCAAACATTGGTCTTTATTCTCGTGAGCCGCTATTTATTCTGATACCTTTGAGTAAAAAGAAACAGCGGTGAAGAGTGGCCGTGCCCTCCCACACCCTAAAGGCTGCATTAAGTTTTTAACTACCCTCGGCACATCAACCCCTCACACTGCTGCTACTGGCCACGCTCCCATTTAGAGGCACAGAATGAGGCCTAATTATTATTTTTTTTCCTCAAGCCTGAGATGCGCTGTGGACGTTATTGAAAATCCATTGTACGTGCTCCTTGCCGAGCAATCCGAACCATCGATCTCATTTAAGGAAACAGATGCTCTCGGCGTTACTGGAAACATTTCTGAAAGTCCTGTTCATCAGACTGCTCCTGCTGTCTCCCAAACGCTTCCCTGTTTCCGCACAGGGCGCCGCTCTGCCTTAGACCTGCTCAGAAACCTCATCACGCCCAGCACGCTGCTCCTCCTGAGTCGGGGAAGCATCCTCATCACCGCCCCTGCTGTGCCCTGAAAGCAAGGGGTGACAACTGCCGGAAAACGCGTTAACTGAGCCGATCGGTCTGACCGGCGTGGGAAGCGAGCGGGAGCAGGGCAGCAGGTGAGAGCATCCCGCTGCCCCGGTGGGCCCGGTGCCCGCTGCCTCGCACCGCGGTGAGATGGTCCCAAGCAGCTCTTCCAGGCAGGGTCAGCACCACCGTGATGCGGGGGGCTCCCTGGGGTCCCTCCAGGCTCACGAGCCTAAGGAAATACCTAATAAAAGGCATAGCCCTTTGCCTTCCTGGGGTCACGTATACTAAACGACGATTCACTTATTAGAGATAAGAACACTTTTTTAACCAGCAAAAGGGTAACACAGCTCTACACCGCGCAGCCAGTTAATCTTCACGGTTTAGGGGTTGCTCTGTGCGATTTCCTCTCTATTTCACCATTAGTCCTTTTGAAACGCTACAACTTGCTTAAGAGGCAGGGGTAGTTTTCACACAGAGTCACGATCACAACCACACCACCGTCCCTGCCCAGGCGAGGAAGTGCTGCGTGCCCCAAAGCAGAAGTTCTCGCTTCCTCGCCGGCCAGGCTGCTGCGTTTCTGGCTGCTGGGCCGAACTTTTAGCTGTTTAGTCAGTAACAGGTGCAAGATTTGCATGAACAACGACGACTGAGAAGTCTCCAGCCTGGCATCTGTCCTAGCACAAGGGGATAATCCAACGCAACGCGCCCAGCCCAGCGCCAGAAGCAGCCAACTGACGCCGTCACCGCTGCTCCGAACCGCAGACGGCCACGACCGGCATCCACCCCAGGTCGCGGGATGCTATTCCAAACCGTGGCTCCCCCCAGAACCGGCAGCCCCAGCTTGCCGCTGCTCCACCCCATCAACGCTTGGTTTCCAGCTGGCTGGGAATGGTGTTGGTGGGCACGCTGGGGCTGTCAGGCCGGAGTTTGTGCGTCCTCCGGCCACTTAGCAGGGAGGATGGCATGGAGGATTCGTCCCGGTCCCCTCACAGACACGAGCGGGACCACCTCGGCACCCACAGGGCGGTCCCCCTTGGGCACGGGGAAACTGAGGCGGCGGCCCCCACGGTGGGCAGAGCAGGGCAGGCCCCTCACCGGGGCTTCGAGCCCCTCGGCGGGCCGGGAAGCGGCCAGAGCCGCCCCTCAGAGCTCCGGCGGGGCTGCGCCTTCCCGCCCCGAGC
>VXAA01005869.1:594161-625024 GCA_013399115.1 Anseranas semipalmata | reverse complement strand
GGGGGGGGTCGCTGTAGGCCGCAGGGAGGGCGCTGAAGCAGGCGAGGAGGAGGCAGGAGGGGGATGAGGGCCTGCAGAGCCTGCGACGCCCAGGCACGGGCGCAACCCAACAGCCAAGGCACTTCTGCATTCTGCAGGCCCCCGGCCCCTGCGTGTGCTCTTCCACCCCAGGCACAGAATCACAGAATCCTTTAGNACCTAAACCTCCCCTGGTGCAACTTTAGCCCATTCCCCCTCGTCCTATCACCTGGCACATGGGAGAAGAGACCAATCCCCACCTCACTACAGCCTCCTTTAAGGTACCTGTAGAGAGCGATAAGGTCACCCCTGAGCCTCCTCTTCTCCAGACTAAACAACCCCAGCTCCCTCAGCCGCTCCTCGTAGGACTTGTTCTCCAGACCCCTCACCAGCTTTGTTGCCCTTCTTTGGACCCGCTCCAGCACCTCGATGTCCTTCCTGTAGTGAGGGGCCCAAAACTGAACACAGGACTCGAGGTGCGGCCTCACCAGAGCCGAGTACAGGGGGACAATCCCTTCCCTAGTCCTGCTGGCCACACTGTTTCTGATACAAGCCAGGATGCTGTTGGCCTTCTTGGCCACCTGAGCACACCTGTGGTGGTGACAAACCCACCGGGCTTCCCCCCCTCCAGGGCCACCGCTGGGACCCTTGGTGAGGACCCAGCCTCGTCCCGCTGCTGCAGCTCACACCAGGGCAGCCTCAGGCAGCCTGAGCGCTCCGGGCAAGCACGCCCGAAGCGTGTGACAAAGCAGAGGATGAGCAAGGCTTTGCAGAATTAGGAAGACACCAGCCAGCCGTGATACTCACAAGTACCCTGGAAACTTTAAATACGTACATACCAAAAATAATCATCTACAACAGTCTTCGGAATGCAAACTGTGCCGGAGCACTGCCCTTGGCCTGGCCAGCGGGCTCAGGCCACAGGCTAGCACCTGGAGAAAGGCAGCACGGCTGGCAGTCCTGGGGACGGAGCTGACAGCAGCTCCACGTGCTATTCGAGGGCCTGGCAGCTGAGCCACCTCAGTGAGATGTTGCCTTTGAGACCGATCCTCCCAAACTAAACTAAATGGAATCAAAGCTGAACTTTCGCTTCAAAACCAAACAGCTCCTTTTATCTCTGGACCTGTGACATCCCTGAGGCACCTTGCATGGTTTCTCTTCCATTTCATACCAGCTATTGATGGCATCTTGCTCGCAGAAGGAGCGAGAATTCCCCTGGGAGCTGGGGACCCCGTCCCACCTGCCCAGCACGAAGGACTGCTCAGGCTGCATCTGAGCTCTCCCTCCAGCAACAGATGCTGTTGTTCTCCCGCACCGTCAATCCCTTTCAGGAAGAGAGAGGGATTAGATGGGGTAACAGCTCTTAAGGTAATTTCTTTAAATGGCATTCTGCTGCCCGGCTTTACTGTCAGTAGCTTGCCGGAGGCTCTGATGCTGCAGCTTGCCCTGCAGCCCCAGTGAGGCCCTGTGCCACGGCACATGGCTCTCTGCAATGCCACAATGACTACAAACCCTGTACACGGCCCAAAGCAGATGGAAAGGTGACAGCAGCGAGGCTGGAGGCAGAGCTAGCAGCTCTGAGAAGCCAGGTATGTAATGGCACTGCTATAAGAAAACACTATGCTCAGTTCCTTCTTTTATATTATTCCACCACTTCTATATTACGGCACTAGACGAGCAGCTAACACCGTGGATCATGAGCAAACCAGATGCCAGCTCCACAGAGGGGGAGGTGATGACCCTGGGGAGACCCCTGGCTAAACAAACACTACCAGGGGCTTTATTTTGCATGAAAAACACTTAGGCAGAACACCGCCATTGGAAGATAGCAGGAAGAAAATTCTGCTCTCCAGGGTTTTGAAGTAGAGGGGGTTCTTCCACCTCTAGATTTATTATTCTGTTTTTCACCCCATTCTGTTTTGCATCCCATCTCTGCATCCCAGCAGGGAAGGAGGGACAGGAGGAGCTTTTCCACTGCACCTGGTAGCATCTCACTCAGACCTAGCAGGAACACAGATGCCGAATTAAAGGATAATCCAGAGCAAGATCCAGCCCTAAGCAAGGCAACTGTTACAGACCCACGCCACGGAGGTAGCGGAGGTGCCAGAATCCCCTATGAGGAAGCAGGTATGACGTGGCCCTGCATTGGGCTGCTGCCAGGGAATGGTCTCAAAGGCTGTGAAATCAGGTGGAGGAACAGGGCTGCTACTCCCACGTGGGCTCTGCAGGGCAGCAGCACCTTGCTTACAGCTCCTGTACCTCAGGCACAGCCGCTGCCTGCACATCAGGTGCCTTCTGCTCCTTCATGGTGCCCAGCTACCACAGCAGCTGCTTGCATGGAGCTGCCCAGATGGTCTGACTGCCTCACTGCCCTCCCTCTGCCATTACTGTTGCCAAAAGGTCTTGCTGTTTCTCCTGGACAAGGGGCTTTCAGTTATCACTTGGACAGCTGCAGTACCATGAGCTCTAGGGTGGGTGTATGGCCCAGCTATAGGCCATGGTCAGAGAGCTGCCGATCGCTTCTAGCTGATCTTCCCATCAGCGAGAGTCCTACCCTTTCAAATGGGTCCAGGATCATGTTTGTGCTCCTTCCCCCCAGCTCTTCTACTCTTGTAGAAGGTGTGTGCTCCACCTTGCAGTACACACAAGTTAGATTTGTTCTAATAATCTGTGGAAGACTTAGAGGTCCCTATCTTCCATCACTCAATGCAAGTACAGTTCACATGAAGCTCAACATTGGAAGCTCTCCAGCTGTCCTAGCTGCTAAATGTCCTTTGTAAGCAGGTCCTGAACTCTGTGCACCGTATAAAGGCAGTTCTAAGCATTTCTTCTCCAACGACTTTCTGTAGAGGTTGTCCTACTTCCTATAGGGAAGATGAAGACTAAGGAAGATCCTGGATCATAAATCTGCGCTTCATCCCCATGCTTCTATCCACGGTGCTCAGAACTACCACAGTGCCATCCAAGTTGCTCCACATACTTCTTTTTTTCCAGCTCCTGGATGGGTTTCCACACAGTAAAATGTCTCAGCTGAAATAAAAGCACATGGCTGGCAATTTCAGGAAGGGGCTGCAGCTCACTTACTGCTCAGCTACCCAGGGGTTTTGCTTTCCTGTCTAGAATTACTGAAGTAGAGCTACAGCTCTGAATTCAACATTTACAGTGAATTAAGGGAAGGCTAGGAAGCATGAGTATGTAGTTCTAGGGCCATGGACAAGATAGCTTGCATTACAGGCAGGTGATTATAGGCATTATAATCCATCCTAATTTGAAAACAACGATGTCTGCTTTCATCTTCGAGGTGTCTTTGAAACTGTGTGGCTACTGGGGTCACCAGGTCACTAAGGAAGGCTGCGGGCTCCAGCAGAAAGCCATTACAAAAACCCCGCTTAACCAACAAGCAGCTGCTGACTTCTGTGCACGTTTAGCTCAAGAGGCAGCTCGTCTTTTTTCACTCTGAAGTTCAGGAGCACATTTCAATACTTTTCAAAAAGTAGCAGGTTTTAATTTTTATTCAAACACTAAGAGGCAGCTCAGAGGCATGTTTACACTTACTACAGTAGCAGGGATGTGGAGGCAGGGAGGGACAAAAACAAAAGATTACTAAACTAGGTTTGAGAACAGCTTCAGACTTCAAGCTATTGCATGCTGCTCCTTACTGTCTTAAGTTTACAGACAGCTGTAGTAAGTTCTTCCTGTAGTATTTCTTGGAAAAGAGACTGAGGAAATTAGTTACCAAAACCACGTTAACGCTACTACTTGAACTGAACAAAGGTAAATAGAATGAAACAACCTCTACATGCAGCCACTCTAGGCCAGTCTTGAGTGTCCAAGGGTGATTCATTTACACAATGTGACTGTGAGATAAAATCAGATTTCTGAATTTCTGGTGGGATCTGAAGCATAAAAAACACCTTCAAGCCTTAGGGAAAAAAAAATCCATGAGGGAATGACCTAGCCACACACCACCTTTCAGCAAAAAATAGCAAACGTAAGGGGAGGGAATGTTTCTAATCAGACACTACGTGAGCCAAGACCAGACAGGCAGAAGTTGCACAGCAGCGTTAATACTGGAGTTAAAGTCCCAGGTAAGCTTAAAGCTTGTTCAAAACGCTCATCCATCAGGCACTACAGCAAGCTATTGATTATCTTCTCCTCTGCTCTAACAGGGTTAACAGCTGTGAGAGCCATCACAAATTGTTTGTCCTTTGCCTTTGCTATTATAAAGAGACTAGAGCAGACATCTGCCTTACTGCATACACTAGGGTCTGTTCTGTAATTTGCAGAGGAACAAGGCAAAGCCTGTACAGTGACACACTATCGTTTTAGCGTTATTCGAACACCAGCTGATGAGAACTAGTCAAAACTCGCAGCTCCCGTGCACGCTGCAGCACAGGGAGGCTGTAAGCCTAAGTACAAGTTGACAAACAGCACTTAGCTTATCTCAGGAAGAAACTTGAGCACTCTCTCAGCAGATGGCTGAGCTCTAAATCATGTCCTGTATAGCCCTGAAAGTATCAGTAAGACAACTTGAAGTAGTTTGCGTTAGGTAAGAAAATTTTTGGCTTACAGCTATTTAGATGAAAGCATCTTACAGTCCTGTGTGCATTCTGTATCGATCTCAAAAGCCTCCGTTGGTTTTAGAAGGGCTAAAATAAGTGTGTCATAAAAGCACCCCCAGCAGCCCTAAGGGTGAGCTGCTAAGCTGTCTGTAAGAAACTAAGGTCTGAAGCTGAACATCAAATACTAAGGGATGACATTTGCTGCCCCGTCATATTCTGATTTCCTGGCACCAGACGGTTACCTGTCCAGGGTGTGAATGGCAAGAAGCTATAAACTTGTAACAGGATAGCGTGTTGGGAAATAAAGTTATTTTTTATTGATGCTCAAGTCAACTAACATCCAGAATTACAGAGTTTGGGGAAAGGGGAAGCATTTGAAAACTATTAAATCATATTTATAGGGTTGGAGCATTTGGTGTTTTTTGGGGGCGTTGGGGAGCTATTTCAGAGTTTCACTGATTGGTATTTAAGATTTGCATCACTTTCACTGGTGTTGACTACCAGTCTCTGTTCAACCACGAGCTTTAAGTTTGCCATGAAAGGAGTGAACAGGCTGAAACTTTATAAACCTGAATAACAAGGGTGTTCTCTGGGCATTTGTTTGTCTTGGCCTCTTTGGCTCCAATCAATATATGAAATATCCACCTCAATATTGGCTTGCAAAAGGAAATCCTATATGTCACTGAAGAACAAGTAATACAACTAGGACAAAGAGAGGTTATTGGAATCGGCAGATCTCTGAATGCTACGATATGAAATACTACGGCAAGGTAGAAATTGAACAAGAGCAAAGTATTTAACCAGACTGCTGCTTCTGCTCCCTGGTCCATATTTCAGTCCTCCTTCCCCCAAATGCGTACCCTACGCAAATTCAAAAGCCCAAAACTAACTGAGCAGAACATTTGACAAAGAACCCAGGCTGTGCCCGCACTACAGTACACTGTTCAAGAAGCTCTATCATCGCAGCAGTCTCTTGAGCCCTGTGCTGTTGCAGTTACTATTTTTGATACAAACCAGATCTGATAACTCTACACTCCAACTTTTCCTCTGGCTAAAGGATAAGAAAGTAATTTCAAGTGACTTGTTCTTTTTGGAGCAGTGGGGTGTTAAATGAAAAACTTCCAAGAACCCAGTCGGGGGCAAATAAAATCTACACGCTGGATCAGAATCGAAATTCTAAGCAATAAAGTCACGTCCATCCAGGAGAGGTTAGTACTACTTGAGTCGGTTTGAGGGCTGCTGTTGGGTTTGGTGATCCCGCTCACAGACTCGTGAAGGCAGCAGGGCAGAGGACCACACTGGGCAGCTCTTTGCAAGCAGAAGGGCCAGCCTGCTGAAGCCACAGAGAAAGCAAATCGAAACTCATGGACAAAAAAAAGTGTTTTGATGCTAACTTTAGTAAGTAAGGTTTTTCCAGATAAAGGTGATTGCATCCATATTTAACAGCTGTTAAAGATAAACACATGTAAATGCATTATATTATATATATTATATATATTATATTATATAAGGGGTGCTTTATATTCAAGAGAAAACATGTCAAGTGTTCAAGTTCTACCTGTATGGAATCCAGTACTTCTCCCTGGATGATAGTCCAGTTGACAAAAGGGCCTTGTTCAGATATCTGGGATCAACTGAATACATTTATTTAAAAGCAATTTTAAATATTAAAAAAGTAGAAATTAACACATACAGTACTCAAAAACTGTCACATTAAATACATGTGAATAGACACGTGTACTGATGTTTTACCTTAACATTCAATGAGAATTCAAGATTTTAACTAGTGGCATGACCAGATCTGATTTCTGTACATGTTGATGTTCTATGTAATAAAAAAATAAATAGCAACTGTTGTTCAACAGTAAATAAGACATCTGCAGAGCATACTTCCCCCTCTGGGGGCACCTTCCCCTGCCCCTCCCCCCAGCCCCTATCAGCTAATTTTCCATAAAGATTTAGACTTTCCAAATACTATGTCATGTACAAAATCGCAGACAGTGGCTCATTGAGTTCAAATATAATACTGTACTTAAACTCAATCAATATCATACATTTTCAGATTTCTTATGACCCACAATAAGCCAGAATAAACAGAACTATTGTTCCTGATGGAACTCATTTAATTTTATAAAATGCATATGTATACTATTTTAAAGAGCATAGAAAAGAATAGACATTTGACTCTACATAATTTTACATGCCTAGGTTTTCTTTATATGGTTTGCTTTTATCAGTTTATTTCAAGATCACTTAAAAATACAATTGACCACAAAAGTGAATAGGTTTTGTTCTTTAATGCAACTTAAAACATTGTATTAACGGCTAAAACGGAATGCTAAATAAATGCTAATCCTGACTTCCTTTCCATAAAAAACAGAGTAAAGTCTGAAATACTGGAACTGGTAATACTGAAGATTAGATGCCAGCAGGCTTGCTCACTCATTGTGTAATTTTTTTTTTTAAATAAACTTTTGTCATAAATGATAAAACCATTAACAGTTGATAAATGTTTTTCCATCTTTTCCCATCTGGGGTTTAGACTGGTATTTGTTTCCATATTAACCACAAACAGAATTAAATATTCACTGACTACAGTCTCGTAAAACTGAATTAAAAATGAAAGCCCTCAGAGAGCCTGAGATGTGCTTTTACGAAATGAAAATCTTTTCATGCAGCCAAGACAATCTGCTTTGAAATAGCACTGCTACGTACTGAAGCCAAAATAACATTTAACGCAAGGAACGCAAAGCTACGTATGAAAGTTATGGAACCTGCTACAGACAAACTATAGGGAAAACAAAACAATTGCATTATGTTTCGGGAGTTAAAAAATGATCTTGAAAGTGACATAGTTGATGAAAGTTTTCAGTAATACATTTAAGTGTTTTCTGGCAATGCAGCTTTATACCAACTTTCAAGAAACCTCAGGTCAAATGCAGCCTTCTAATGATTTTCCTACAAATGAATTTTGTAATACTGTTTGTTAGCTGGTGCTTTGAATTGAGACTACTACCGCTTAGAGAACTCTACTAAAAACAACTCGATACTTGTGATCCGAGTTATTAACAGCCTGATCAAATGCATGAAAGATCATATTAATTTCCACTTTTTAAAGCAATTAAAAATAATTTAAATTTATCCTTATACCACCACTTAAGAAATTTTATTTAGATAACTAACTTTTAGCAAGGTTGAAGACAGAGGAAAAAGAACCCACAAAATCATTTTTCAGAGAGCCAATTTAGCTATAAACAGATACGGTTGCAAGCTCACATTAATCTGAATAGCAATTAAGTTAAAATGTTCTTTTCTTCAAATGTAGCTATATGACTACAGTACTACTTTTGTACAAAGGCAGGTTTCAAGTAAGCATCTAAATGCATGCATAATGTCAACAGTTAACATTTTCTAGAAGTCCTTGGTTACTAAGAATTCAGTAAAAGAAACCAGCAAATTTCACATATATCTACTAAAGAACAAGATGACTAATTTTCATTAAAGTAAGTTTTCGAATGAAACAAATTTGTAACTTTTCAGAGTGAGGTAATATCACAGGGGAACTGCAATCACAGTTTGGCATAGGTCCACGTAATATAAACATGAAATGCTGTATGCACACCATAAAACATTACTGTTATCTGTAAAGTCAGTGAATATTTGTCTTCATAATTACACTTAACTGAGCACTATATTAAATAAATACCGAAGTGGGTTTCATAGCTGTAAACTGCATACACTTAGAAACTGCAGACTGATTTGTAAATTGTCCAAAACCATTCACTCATTCTAACTTTCTGCTAATTGTATATTGAGCATACCGAGTTATTAGGAACAGTCATTTCTGTACAGTTACACGGTTGATGGAGACCACCTATGTTTGGAAAGCTGGCAGTTCATACGTATTTTTAACAGCATAGACAGAGATGTAAGTGCTAGATGCCGAGGATGGCTTCAACGAACCCAATAAGGCGTGCCAGGTTCCAAGGCTACCATAATACTGGCAAAGGCAGAATAACACAGTATATTTACAATACATATAATTCAACCTCATGAGGTGAAACTTAAATGAATTCTTAATTTGTAACAGCAGCTATATATACAATTGTGCACAGGATTACAGGGAGGCAGCAGCGTTCGCTTTTGCTAAAAAGCCCGTCTTGCATGAAGAATGTGCAATGCTCAAGTTTAGTTTTTGTCGTTTGTTTTTACTAGTCTGACAAAATGTGCACAAAGGACACTGGAAAGACCCCTTTTCTCTCTGGCTGTCCTTCGATGTGGCCAATCTGCAACACACGAGAAAAAAAAGTGTGTATATATATGTAAATGCGTACGTATACATATATTGTTCACAAACAGCATTTACTCCATTAAAAAACAGCAGAATTTCATAGATACTATGAAGCCTCTGCAAGTTCTTCGATAGTTTAAGGCATACCTTAGTTAACATTTGAATTTGTGTAAAGGAACAAAAGAGACCATACAAGCATGTTATAAACAATACAAGCCAACTGAAGAGAACAAAACTGCAGCTGAATTTAGAAACCTATAGGGACTATATACACCACTGAATTCCAAGAATCTCACCAAAACTGAAGCCCGACTTTCTATCATCTGATAGAGTAACTTGCAGTAACGAGTCATGTGTCTCTCGAAAGCATTCATCTTAGTTAATTGAATAAATGCTAGACGTCTCAGTTAAGGGAATGTCTGCTTACAATTGTGAAGTTACTTATGATAATCTGCATGGCTGGATAAAATCAATCCTAGGTAAAATTCACTTATTTAAAGTGACAAAGGCCCAGCTGTTTTCTCATTCAATTAGTATGATTCCTAATGATTTATGTGCATACTAGTGTTTATAACAAATGACAGCATTGCCTCATTAAGCATTTTCCATATACAATTTCTTACATACTTTGAATAATGATCATCTATAAAGAAATATCCAAGCAACTTTTAACAAAGACAGCACATTCTATATGAACTTTTCATGTTCAAAAAACCTTATCATAAACAATTGTCAACCTGATAGCACTGGAGTAGCAGTCTCGACTGACCACATAACCCTCTTCTCATCCTGCTACCGTGCTGCTCACTACTTCACTACTTTCAGAATAATAATGTACCTCCTTCCTCTTCCACGAACTAACAAAATGGGAAGGGGAAACATGCAGGGCTGGCCATTTCCTCTTGTACAGCCAAATTTTTGAAGCATATGAGTCAACAGCCCCCATTTCCCTCCTCAGAAATGCTCAAACTGGAGCAGTTCATGGAATTTGTCAGGAAGGTGGCTTTATAGAATGCCTGGGTACTTCACAAAACAGATTCAGCAACTAATGAAACTAATCACGGACTGAATTATATGGCTAATACAACAGCTTTTCGCTGCACATTGCTCTTTTGATACCATCTTTTCAGCTGAAACTTTTCCACATTTAAACGTCCTGCTGATGAGCGAGAGGAAACCATGTAGCTAGAAGCAAAATAGCAAAGGTTGCATTGCACTTCGATTAGGAAATCATAGGCAGCATTACAATAAGAATTTGCTTTCATCAAATCAGAATTAAATCTATCTCGTTTTCCCCAGTAAGAACTCTCAGGTAGGGAAGTATTATGTAGGAGGGCTTTGGAGGCAACAAGTAGAGTGTCAAGGGAGGGTTGGAGCCCCCAAGCAGGGCTGAGAAAGCCTGAGGTTAGCGCATACATAACAAAGACAATATGCAGTGGGGGGGCAGGGGGGGAGTACGATACAAAACCATAACACAGGATGGAAGAAAATGTTGATCAACTGCCTCTCATTTAGGGAAGAAAATCAGCAACTTGGAGTACTAATTGCAAATAGTCTTTCAGAATCCCAGAAGCCCCTATAGATAAAACTTAACGTTTCTGGTGTACTGAAGATAATTACACGTCCTACTTTTCATGAAGAGTGTAAGCATGCTAAATTGAGTGAAGGTATGACACCACCTCTTTATTTGATAGAAGGCTAGTGTACATTACGGCCTGACGTATGTAAATACGGATGTGTTGTTATGAGCCTGCAATAAAGCCAAACGTAGTCAGGATGGTGCTAGCAGACTCCCAGGAAGAGGCAGACCCTAAGAGAAAAAGGGGGTCTCCTCTAATACGAGTTAGAATGCTGGATATTANAGGCAAAAAAACCCAACCCATAAAGCAACAACAACTACAAAAAAAATGGAAAGAAAAGAGGCTCTGTTAAAAGTCATAAAGAAGTTGTGTGGAAATATAAAAGGAAAAGATACATACCCACCACTCTTGGTCCTCTTCACCAGTTACAATAATTACTTCTCCTTCAACAAATGTGAGCTCATCATCATTATCTGCCTGGCAGTCATAAATGGTCTTCACTCGCCTAACCTTGTTTTTTCCCTAAAAATATAGTGAAGTGTTAGATGAAAGACATGAGGAACAGGGAAAATATATCATAGGAATTCTGCCTTTTAGTTATGTTTTATTTTACAAAAAGATGGAGACTACCAATTTTCCTTCTCTACAATCAGGGCGTAAACTCCAAAAACCACGATTCAACGAGGATAAAGAAAAAAAGAAAGAAAAAAAAGAAGAGACCTACACAGGACCAGATTTTCTTCTTAAGATTCTGAACTCCCAAGAGACCTAGTGCACTGCTCAAGTATCCTACACTTCTTCCATCAAAGCTTAAATAAAGTCATTACATTCTTCTAATCCACAAGCACTCTCTTTTTTCCTATAATACATACATAATGAAAACAAACAAAACAACAACAAAACAAACAAAACCCCAACAAACTGAAATCCAATCTCCTTTGAACATTACAAGAGTGGTACAGGCTGAGGAAAATGCTGCATTTAACTCCGAGTATTCCTTTCAATTTGGGGTTTGGGTCTAGCAGGAAAATACAATATCCTTTGATTTCAGATCTTCTTATAGGACTGAATCTGGAAATTATTTTTGAATGGTTTTTGATCCAGAATGTTAGCAATTCCTTACTAAAAATTTTTAATTTCAGATGGCAACATTATTTTGTGATGGTTCTTCACAGTAGCTATTCTCACAGTTCCAGAGTGCAAGTATTTTCTAGGTCATATTTTGCTGCACATTGCTAACTCATATGCAAAAGCTTGAGCCATGGCCTCCTCCCTGAACATATGTTTCTCATGACTGGAAAAATGCTTTAAATTATTTCCAAATAGACTAAGTAAACAATGTTAACAGAAATATGTTGCTACTTTATATTCACAGAAATATGCTGCTGCTTATTATATTCCTGTATTTTTATACCCACGCTTCTTCAAAAACTACAGTTCCTCTTTGAACAGAAGTAGTCAGATAACAGGAATGCAAAACAACAAGAACGGCAGAAGGAGATGAGAAGCAGGAGGGCTACGAAGGAAAAGTCAGCAGGTTTAGAGGAATGTGAGCCAAAAGTAACCTCACAGAGGAAATTTCCTAGGGAGTCTTCTCTTTGCTATCACCTACCCATTTGAAATACCTCCGTGTTCTGGCAAAAATAATGCCTGCAGTTCAACAGCAGAACAGACACACAGCAAGCAGCACTCACACTAAAGTCAAGTTATAGAAAAATAACAATTATATATGTGAGGGATAATGCAGTTAACACAGCATAAGGCAAGAAAAATGTACTCTTGAGACAAATGAACAGAAATACCTCAGGTGAAATTCATATGAGATCAAAGGAGGGTTTTTTTTTGTCCTTTTTTTTTTGTTGTTGTTCCCCCAGCAAGGATTTACTGCAGCAAGAAGTTATTTCAAAAAAATGCTTTCTCTCTTTTTTTAAACAAATTCAGATAATTTGAACAAAAATCTTAACTATCACAAGGGATTGAAATTCAATATTAATGAATATTTGGAGCCAGTCCCAGCTTTCAACTCCAGGGAAGCTTTGCAAACTAAGAGCAATTCCAATCAATGCTCCAGTGATGAAACAACCACCTACTTCTGACAGATCAAAATTGTCTCATTCAGTAAGGAGACTAAACAAAGTTACATTCCTCTAACCTTAGAGGACTGTGTGCAGCTCTGCTTGTACGAACACATGAAAAATGTCTGAAGTTGCTCCTGGTTCTTTTTGATTAGTACTACAGATGACATTTTAATATTCTATTCCTTTCACCTAGAAGAGCAGCAGAAAGGAGACTTCAAGCCTCAGGTGGAATTAATCTTGGGAAGGTTTACAAAAGGATGGATATGAAGAAAGTGTATGTTTTCCAGAATAGCGACTGGGGCACTGGTGTGGGAAAAAATGAAAGCAATTCCAGGACAGGTATGTTGCAACTATAAAGAAAAACAAATGGTATTTCTACCTAATAATTTTGACCAACTGATTTTCTAAAACTTCCCATAAAAGAATTTTTGCTCATCTATTTGGTGGCTGAATAGTAAAAATCAAGACTGAAGTACCCACGAGTACTAGTGGCTGTTCTCACAGGGCTTACTGTTGCACTGTCATGTAGTATTTCATCAGTCTGTGCGGAGAGGAAATAGCGACAGGTTGAAAGTGCAAGCAAAACACATTAAAAATGAGCTCTTGCACATTATTGCTTGAGGGAAAAGGACTGCAGTGAACAAGAAAGAGAGATGTATGTGCGTACACAATGATGAGTAGAAAACTGGAAAGTAATTATCAAGGATACATCATAATTTTGATCACTCCAAAACAGTGGAACCATTTAATTTACTGCACATGTGAAAATGGCTGAATCAGGAGAACAATGAGCTTTTACTTATGATGTTTTTGTATAAAATAAGGGGAGAGCTTAAAAAACACAAACCCAAAAAACGAATCCACTATTTGTTCTCTTTCCCTCTGTTAGAATGGGAAAATAGCTGAGAACCTTATATTTAAAAGTACATAAACAAATCATAGTTGCAGACACCTTTTGATCAGATCCCCACACATATATATATATTAAATCTAATCTCCAGAACAATCAGGAAGCCCAAGCAACAACTGTCTTTCTCAGTTCAGACAGGAACTTACAGACAAGTCAGTCGCAGAAGCCAAGCAGGATAATGGCTCAACACAAAATGTTCTTTCTCAGCCAAGCACAAGAAGGGAGAAACTCACCCTCTGCTTTCACTACCCGAACGGAAGTCCCATTTCCTTTCACATAAGTGCTTTGCATAGCCAATTTGACAAGCAAAACCATCTCCTTTTTGATGTATTCTTAATGATGAAAATCCTGAGAGCACTCTGGAGTTTCATAAAATGATTTCAATATACATATGCTCGAAAAAACCTCTGCTGGATGGAAATTGCACTTGCTAGCCAGATGAATAGCAGAATGAACTGGGGATTGAACAAGGAGACTTGGAATCTAGTTGTAGTCCTAGCTCCGTTACCACACACCATCCAGCAACGTCAATTTTGCCAGCTGAGCAATATACCCGAACCTTTGTCAACCACTTAAGTACACCAACATTAAATATTCATGGCAGGAACATTCACAAGTTTGTCACAGTTTACCTGTAATTTATTTATTTATTTTTTATCTACTAATAGGTCAGCACAAATAGGTGCTAACATCCTTTCTTAACACTTGCAGAAAATCAAATATATAAATATTCCAGTAATCTACATAGCAGTAAGCAAACACCAGAGAAAAAAATTAACTCAGGAGTATGACTCGCACAGACAGAAATGCCCAAGTTCCCTAGTAAATCTAAATACATCATCATGCTCCCAAGACTATCATTTATGTTACTAGTATTTGTTTCAGCATGCAAGAGGCCTTGTAAACCCGGAGTATTAGCTGAAGCTGCTTGGAAGTACAAAAAGAGCATTTCATTCCCCATGCCAGACCATAACGTTACCAGCTTTGTGTGCTTAGCTCAAGGGCTTTCTTTTTTGCACAGATAGTCCTACAGTAACTTCAAAGCCTTGCATGGAAACTTTCAACTAGCTGGAATAATACCTACCATATTTATTTTCCTGGGAAGTGGCACAGGGGTTTCTGGCAAGGTATGTGTTATGTCATTAGACTCTTCAGATGCTTGCTTTTGGACGGTGTCTCTAGATTGTACATTTGGAGAAAGATCTAAGGAGTGAGATTTTTGATTTGCCTCTGAGGGCTGAGGCTTTGGTGCTGTTTCTCCACCTTGAGTTTTAGCCAACAGCTCTCCAAGCTGAGGTTTTGGAGGAAGGTCCTTCATTTGCGGCTTGGGAGGTAAGTCTCCAAGCTGTGGTTTTGGTGGCAAATCTCCTAACTGAGGCTTTGGGGGGAGTTCTCCAGGCTTTGGGGGTAAATCTCCCACTTGAGGTTTCTGAGTTAGTTCCAGAGGCAGAGGCTTTGGGGGCAAATCTCCAGGTTGTGGTTTCTGTGGTATATCGATGGACAGCGAGGGCTTAAACATTTCCGTGTGCTGATTGGATTTATCTATTGAAAGATGATGACTGGTTTCTATTTTTCTTAGTGCCACTACAACAAAAGAACATAATGTTTATTCACAATCTCATTTAAATATTAAAAAACTGAGGCACATATCAAAACTGTAATGGTATAATGACCATATGTTCACCGAGCTCTGATAACTATCCATATGTCCTCCCAGGCTGTGACAAATGCAAGATAACACAACTTTACTTAACCCTCTTTCACTGAGGACAATGCTAGGTCTCATTTCATTGCACCTACTGGGGGCACTCCTACAGGAGTGCTTAACCCAACAGCTACCAGGTGTCAATTTATAAATTAACTACTCAAGGTGAAATAAGGTGATCGCTCTTTGGACCTAAAACAAAAAAACAAAAATACTGAACACAAGAAAAGATGCATTCTGCAAAAAAGCCTATCAACCCACTGATGCGACTGCAATGAAAATTCTCTTTAATGCCAATTATTCATATATACAATTAACTTCATACAAAAAAAAAAAGATCAAATCTCAGGATTAGTATCTGTAAAATCTTAAGGAAGAGCAAGTGACCACATATGTGTGTACAGAATAAACTGTACTATAGATTTTCAAACTAAAACTAAAGTGAATTATTTTAAATCTGTACAATTTACTAAAGAGGACATATTCTAAAATAGTGTATTTTACAGATTTTATGGAAAGAAATTGAAAATAGCTTTTCCTCAGTGTCCTGCACTGATTCTACTGATTATTTCTCTACGAAAAAATCTAGTTGTATATTACTACTTGACTAAAATCTACCTTAAAAACAAAAACCAGAAACAACAAAAAGTCCCCAAGCCAAACAACCCTATATTAAAGGAGCTGAAGGGGGAAAAGGATAGAAAAAAGTTATGGTCCATAATGAAAGCAACAAATTTTTGACTAGAAGGAATCATTTTGTATTGTATTCAGCACTGGTTTATTATCTTATTGTACCAGCCACAAAAGGTGATATGATATTTTACTGCAAAAGCAATAACACTCACTTTGGATATCACCTACTACAACAGCCCTTTCACGCTGTTTTATGGTTATTTATACCAACAGAGGGAAAATGTGCATAATTTCCATGAAAGAAATTGGATACCTATTATCAGAGGCCTCATTTTAAAAAAACTACTAGACTTATCTAGTAGCAAATATACAAGCACTGATCATCCACACTGGTTTGAGGCTTAAATAGTATGAAAAACTGACGCTGGCCCTTATCAAAGTGCCTTGATTGAGCCCATGTTAAATTTCCACCTGTAACCATCTATATCATTATAAATCAGAGACACTGACTTCATTCATAGTGATACGCTATCGTACCATTGGTGTCTCTTTCAAAAGATGATGTCATGTCGTAATTATCATTTAATAATTTCACATTTGCATTTTCTGTTAAAATGATTTGTGCTCTATAGTTCAGCCATCTAGCTTCAGAAGTTTGGACGGGCAGTATTCACTTCCTGATCTTCAGGCTCTATAATAACCATCTCGTACATGCATAATGTATTTTTGATGGACTCTGTATCATGCAGAGCTATGAGGTAGGCCTGCTTACTATTTTATAGTCTACTGATGTAGAAATGCAAAAAACCTTTGAACTCATAAGGCAGGTTTTATTTAGAGAGGCTAAAAAAACATTTCTAAAAAGAAAAGACCATAAGGTGTTGCCTGGGATGACGGTCTCAGCAAGTTTGTTACTGATATATGTAAATGAGCACATAACAGTACCCGATTCCTTTCCAAGTAATTAAAAGGACAACAACCTTGTTTGCCAAAACATGGCAATGGACACACTTGCTTCAAAGATATTAAGAAATTGGTCACATGGATATTAGGAAGAAAAAAGAATTCACCAATGGGACTGGTCAAAGATGGGAACGGGAGCCCAGAGAGGTTATCCACCAAGATACTCAAAACGTGATTGCAGATGGCATTGAGCAACCTGCTCTCATGTCAAAAAGTTGGCCCTGCTCTGAGTGGGGGATTGGACCAGATGACCTCTTGAGGTCTCTTCCAGCTTCTATAACCTTGATTCTTTTTTTTTTTTTTTCCCTTCACTGCGTTCTATAGGTCTAACTATTTTTTAGTTTAATAAAAACCTTCCCGATCTCCAAAACCTTTTCAGTTTTGGTAAAGTTCAATGGTTTGTGATGTTTTAGAAATAAAACTTTTGTTTTCAAATATATTGATCTTTTCAGCAATGATTTACTCTCACATACACTTAAGAGAGAATTATGAGAATACTGCCCCCCCCCCCCAAAAAAAAAAAAAAAATACTCTTACCTTTCTGAGGTAGTTTGGGAAGAACTCTAGGGCCAAGTGCAGTCTTTGCAGTCCCAGTGCTAAATCAACAGATGTGAATTATTAGTGCAATTGTTATAAAGCATACTTTCTCTATTTTTTTTCCCTCTACACATCCATAATTTAGAAAAATCCACCTTTATTTTCTTTTGTATAACCAACTTGTCATCTTGTCTGTGCATCAGTCCCGAGACTCAAAGCTCTGTTAAGAATGGACTGCTTTTTCAGACAGAGAAAGGGAAATACAAACCCCACACAGCTCTCATGCTACAGGGCAGATTTATTCTGTGAACTATGGTATGTGCAAAATGTACTCTGAAATGGATGAAGCTGAACGACCAGCTCAGTGGGCAGATCCTGAACTTTAAAGAAACTTCAGTCTTTAAATATTAAAATAACTACACTGAATCATTCAAAATATCATCTGTCCTTCATGTCAGTGGTTTGAAGTTTCCCAGGACTGAGTCTATGCCTTGCATGGGTGTAACAGCACACAAACTGCAACTGTTTTAGGAGACGACGTTTCTGCTGCTCCAAGGAAAATACTGGTAATTGTGGGCAAGCAACACCCTACACTGTCAAATTCTGTTACACAGCCGTGTTAGCTACTCATAGTGGTAAGCAACAATATAAGCAGGACAGTTGGGCGTATTTTAATTACAGCATAAAAATCTGAGATAGTTGCATATTACCAAAACTTTCCATCTATGCTTTCCACTATGGACCATTTTTTTTCCCCCAGAATTAACAGCAGACTGTCTCAATTTTGCAAGCATGGCTTCTGATGGCAAAAATTATTATAAGTTTCAACAACAACAACAAAAATCACATTCCTTCCAACAAAAACATACCTTACTCATTTTTATAGAAAAGGACTGTGGAAAAAAATTACACAGAAATCTGTATATATACATGTATGGTTTTTAGAACTATTCTTGCTGGAGAGTAAGAAACACAAAGATGACATTTATAAGACCAGCATATCTTGACAAGCTTGGAATGTTCTGGTAAAAATTTTCATTTTTCATTTGGTCAATTTACACGTCAATCACAGATATCAAATGATACTTCCATACTTTACTGTCAACAGCTAGGTCAACCTATGTCACAGGTAGCTCTCCTTGAAGCACACACTACACTTAGGCCACTGAAATCTAAGAGGCTTTGAAAAGATCAGTTACAAGTATGTATAAATGGTTGTGATTCATTTTGCTTTCTGTACTCAATGAAGAAGAGGCTCCACAGAATACCTACTATTTTTTATTTCATTTTAAAACAAGCAATGTGTTAAAAAGAACTCTGATCTTTAAGGAAATAAGCTATTTGTTGACAATGTTTCACCCCTGATCCAAACACAACAGTGACACCTGTTTCCTCAAACAAGCAATCCTGTAAAATATTTGCTTCCTTAACTCAATTTAATCCTAAACTACCATCTGGCTTGGCACCAGCTAAGCCCTGCCATAAAAGGGAAAATGATCTGACAGGTTGTTCTGCTTTCGTGAAGTTACAATTCTGATGAAATTTGTGCCTTTGCACTCCAGCCTTCTGAACGTTTTGCTGAGGGAACTCCAGTTCTTCACATTTGGAGGCTCTTTAAGCACAGGTGATAACAAGGTAATTACTAGCTCTGCTTCTTCATGAGATATTTAGGTTGATTCCAACTGCCTTCCCTAAAAAATGTTACAAAGAAGAGAGCCAAGGCATGCAAAAATCAAGAAATAAAAATCAGTATCATTTCAGAATAATTACTCAAGCAAGGGGGGTGGAGGGGCAAGCTTGTGAGAATACATTCAACAAAGCAGTCTTCTGCTGCATCAGCAGCCTTGATTCCAGTCCTTCTCCTCTCTGAAGCTAACTTTTCAAAATGAGTACAATGAAACACTAAAGCTTAATTTCCTAGCTTTTTTAAAAATTAAAATACATCATGACATAACACTAACAGAACAGCCAAACTCAATCTTCAATATGTAATTACCTAAGCCTTTGACTAATACCATCAAGCACACTTTTACCCTCATCTTA
Organism: Anseranas semipalmata; assembly: GCA_013399115.1. NCBI lineage: Eukaryota > Metazoa > Chordata > Aves > Anseriformes > Anseranatidae > Anseranas > Anseranas semipalmata. Next base: position 605,704 of record VXAA01005869.1, on the reverse strand, counting down.
TACACATCGAGTACGGCACCAGCTCCTTGTGATACAGAACATCACCACTTTTTCTTTGAACACCAAATGACACCTAGATGGTTCAGCAAACACGGCAAGTCAGCTGTGCTACCAGGTACACATCCACAGCCTGTCCAGACAAGGCAGATCACAGACTGAGGATGTCCAGAAGCTCCATCTGCACATCCACTGTGATTTGTATGATGTTACACATCCATCTCCAGTCATGCCCTGATCACACACATCTGTGGTCAGACAAGGACTCCATCGTGTTGCTTGAGGCACATATTTATTACCATTACCACGCTTTGAACTTAAGGACTTTGGAATTGCAACACAGATGAAGAAGTAACAAACAGTGACAGGAATATATGGCTATCCTTACTAGTCCAGCTATTGAAAAAGACAACTCTTAATGTACTGGCCAGATGAACCATGAGCTAAAAGCAGTTTGTGTTACTACAGACTTGTGTGTCAGCACACAAGCCTGGCAAAAGGGAAGACAGTTATTCTGGAGGACTGAGACGACTCCTCTCTGCTAGAGCTAACGTCTACGTCCACCTATATCAAGAGTGACACTGTGAAATCTTTTGTTTTTCTGCAGCTACAGGCATGAGACCGCACATTAAAGTAGATAAAATGAAATGCCAGGAGACATGGAAATAAGACTTTTGTCCCGTTGGACTGCAGTCTGAGGCAACATTCCCTAGCTCAGACCTTCTGTAGGAGCAACAGGCAGATTCTGGTAGAAGTCGTTTTGTCCATCCTGTTCAAAGGATGAATTGTGTACGGACAGCTATGAACGAAGCGTAGGAGGCTCCATGAAGCCAAAGTATTTGTATGGTAGTAATGCATGCAGAAAAGTAAGAAAGAAACACAGCTACCATTTTACTGCATATGAAAGACAATTTTTTCCTAAATCACAGATTAGTTATATTTAGATAAGTTTTCATCTTATATATACTTTCATATATAGATTTTTACCTTGACTGCTGAGACATCCCCTCAAACTTGTTTGCAGCCTTAGTTGAAGGTGGGCCCAAATCATTACCTGAGGTGAAGAAAAAAAAAGAAAAGAAAATGAACATTGGGATAACTGAAATATAATCAGCAGAGGGTCCACAGTCTTTCAAGTATGCTGTATACAACCTGTCTGCAGATTTTGAAGATCATTCTTTGCTAACAACTTAGTAACTGAAAAAGCTACAGGGACCACAATAATCCAACCTGACCTTTCATATAACACATTTCAGAATTCACTGGTAGCTCATATCTACTGTCAAGGAAAGACTGAATTACATTGTTGAGTTAATGCTGTAAGGCATTTGTTTTGAATATAGTGTCTCAATTTTCTCTGCAAAGGAGATACTGCAGGCCAGTATCCAAATATATTTATGGCAGATGTTTACATTTTGAGGTATAAGGCACATCTTTATAAAATCAACAAAAATTTGATTTTATTCATAAAATATCAAGTTTCTAAGGATTGGTATTTTATTGTAGAGAGTCATTAAACCAGCAAGGGTTATTCTTTAAGCCTTATTACCATGATGTTGTTACCATAAACTGAACGTTAACTCCTGGTAAAGACAAGATCCTGGGTATATTCGATTTTATCAAAAGGTAGCAAAATCCAAACCCAAGTGCTTCTCAACTCCTTCAACAGCAAGCTTTTCTTCTTTCTTTCATTAATCAAAATACTTTGTTTTAGTGCCTTTATCATTCCCCCTTCCTTCTTCTATTACAGCACATCTAAACAGTCTTAGAACCAACTTCAAAAACATTACATCTATTTCAGAGACAAAATTTACTAAAGTGACATTTAATGATCCAAGAATACAAAATACTTCCTATGCAAAAGAATGACATACGTTGCTAGTTACCATTCTTGGTGCATTGAAGTCTAAATGAAACAGCAGAGAAGGCTAATACTGAGCCTCCCTAAAAATACTTGTTTATATAAAAAATGGAGAAGTACAAAAAAATTTTTACGACTAAAACAGTAAACTTTTCACATATAGATCCTATGGATATAACAAAAATATCTCATGGTTGCTATGGAAATCCAAAATCGTCTAAAAGACATTTCTAGAACATATGTGAATATTAACTTAATTTGCTTAGACGTAAGCTAAGGATTGTTCTGCTTGAAAACTCAATTAATGCACAGATTAGACAATATGAGCTGAAATTCAGAATTACAAGAAATATAGCAACACAGAAAAGCAGCTTCTGAAAGGGAAAGCAGCAAGCATCTGACCACATTCTTAAACCAAAGCCACGAAGGCAGATACAAGGACCTTCCTCTTTTATAAACACAAAACTTAATACTTGCTTAAAATCCAAATGGACTTTGAAACAGGTTTTGTGCAGTTCTCAGCTAAGAAAAGGGGGAGAAAATGCCCCTCTTCCATCCACTGAAATGCAGTCTACACGGTATAGGCAGAAAAGAGACAGAATAAGCAATGTTCTTTGCTGACCCTGCTTTGAAAAGCTATCCCAGTGCTATAAGGTTCTTCAGCTCCACATTTGCACCTTCCCATACTTTCTTTTTCCTTCTCCTGTTACCTAGTATTTTTAAAGAAAAGTAGGCACTAAGTTAGCATTGGCTCCCACCACACCTTTCATTCTGCTACTGTTATGTTATATAGTATTCTAGTATGTGGTATTTTAGGAGTTGATTTGGACTTAAAAAATAAAAAATAACAATCTTTAAAGTCCAAGATCTTCCAGTGTCTTTATTGCCTCTGAAATAGTACAGGGCTGTTGTAGGAAACATTTCTTCCATATCCCAGATATCTGAAAAAGTAGATAATCAAAAAGATTGCTGTTATTTGCATTCCTCAAGAAAAGGGCTTTACTTTTCATTGGACTCCATACTTCTCTCCATATTAAGTCCTAGATTAAATCACATACATTCTACATGAGCACTACGGGTTTTAACACATGTAACTCAATTTGCTGGGGGGGGGAAAAAAAAGTGCTTTTAGGCTTGATATTAATTTTGTGTTTACATTAGAATAGAAATAAGATACTCCTAAGATACCAGTAGTGTATGGATGACCCCCTTATGTAAGTATTAGATCCCAGCTCAAAAGTTTATGGATTTACGGAAAGCCTGCCAACAAGGTTTACATTACAGAAAATTATATAGGCTTGAGATTGATAACTACAGGGAGAAGTTGACTGCATAGAGAAATATTTATTGCAAAAAGGAAGAATTTGAGTAGAATGGAAAAGACTTTCTAAAAAGACTCTGTCAGAAAGGTATCCTGTTAAAAAAAGCACTGTTTCTGTGTAACTTCTGCTGGTAGAAGGACACAAAACCTATTAGTGTTTGCATATGTACAGACAACATCACAAAACCTGAAAACATATGAAGACAACACATGCCACCAGTTAGGTGTGACCATTTTGCAGGAGGGACTTGGCACAGAGCCCCAGGAAATGAGCTGTTCTGGGAATCAGGTGAACTGCACAGATGCCCTGACGTGCATCTGCCCCAAATGGAGATCCTTCCAGATCAGTTAGCTGGTCAGAGCAGTAGCAGGGGTGAGGAAGTAGATGCAGAGAAGATGCAGCAGATGAGGGGGATGGGGTGAAGCAGCCTGGGAAGCTAGGCTAGAGAGAGGGAGGCAGCAGAGGAGACTGAATTGGGCCCCAGGGAAGCATGGCATATTTTCAATTTTCTCAAGTGAGACTCAGCTACAGAAGCCTGGAAGCTACAGTGACCGAAGACAGAGCTGTTGATTTATCTGAGTTGACATTACAGCAAGCTGCAATCATTGGAAAGCAAGCACCAGGTAAAAGAAACCAAAGATTATATATCATCCAGCACAAAGGTTTTCCCCTGCCCTTTTGTTTTGCATTTCAGAACTCACCCCAAGGAATTGGGCCCTTATTCTGGGGTCCATGAGGTAGTGGGCTTGGTGGGTCAGAGAGGGTTCTTTTGTGTCCTGGGGGTGGGGGAGGTGGTCTCTTCTTGGAAAGAGTGGAGCTGCCACTAGAGGTTTGAGTGCTTAGAGGGAGGGTTGAAGGTGGGCCTGCAAGATAACAAACAATCTTCTTACAAATACATGTGCATAAACGGCAACGCAGCACTGAAAAAATCACAGTCAGACCACAGTGAAGTGCAGCAAAAGACTGAAATAAAAAGACAAGCCATGCCAAAACACTGTTTGGGTTAAACGACACATTCACCACATTTTTAACCGTTTTAGCTGTGGGAATATAAGCAACTTGACAATAGAACGACACACATACCTATGTTTAAAAATACAGGATTAATCACTCCAAGGTTTCTAATTTTAGGTATTGTTTTAAAAAAAAATAAAATTAAGTGACATTTAGCAGTTGGGTTTTCACTTGCTATTAACTCAGAACGAAATAGCATCCTAGATGTTCTACTATGTGGCTAGCTTTTTTTTCCCTCCTCTCTCTAGAGCATGCTATAACAATTCTGTAATAAATTGAAGGGAGGGTTGTAGAAAGAATACCTTCAAATTTTCTTTGCTTTGCATTTTGAAAATAAACTAATACATTTTTCTATAGTTATTTTCCATTTTTTCTTATACACATTCTTAGAGCAATGCAACTTGTTCTATGCTGTGTGTATAAAATAAACATCAGAAAGACCTTTTATCAGTCTGAGATTAGATATTTAAATGTGCTTATAGCACCTTGTATAGTCACCTCTACCCTAAAGCCTGCATTTCCCCCGGATCAATGTTGGCACAAGTATTATTCAACACAATGTGTTTTACGTGACATGGGAACAGATACTAGTTAAAAGAAAAAGTTAACACAGTGGAAGATGAGAGTTTTCCCTACTCAACTTCATCATTCACCTTCAAAAATGTCTTTAATAAGAAACTCAAGAAAGCAGCCAGTGCAGGGCACAAACATGCAGTGAGGAGACAACTGCTCAAGTCAGCTGCCATTAATGCCAAAATAAATTATTTGTGACACTTATCTAAATTAGTTCGACATTAGTTTAGCTTAAAGTTTGTTTGCTTTTTAATCTTCTCAACTAATAACACTTTACTGCAGTCATGATCTTGCAATAAATTTTATATGTAAGAGAAATTTGTTACCACAGACTGTGGATAAATGCAGAAGACTGACCATATAATTTAAAAAGCCAAGTTTATTTATATCTGAAATTTCATGCCTATCATCACGTATTTTGTAGCTCTATAGAATCAACTTATTTCTGAAAACACTTAGCTGAAGCTTATCTGATCAGTATTTGAGACAAGACTTTCATTTTGTTAATCAGCACATACCCTAACTTGCACACAGAACTAGATCTGCATCTTTAAAAAGTTTTTTCTAGTCTCTATAGGTAGAGAGAAGTTCCAAAGTCTGCATTCCTTCCCAAATATACACCATAAAAATATTAAGATCAGTGAAGAATAATATTTGATAAAATTCTTCAGCCAAAATACTCAACATTGAAAAAAGTAGCTTCAATTACCCCATAAACGTGCACTTTTGCCAAGTATTTTCAGCTGGTGACCTCCCTCTTTCTTCTTAACCCCACAGAAAAGATTAATAAGACTGCCCATAATGAGCTCACGATCCAATCTCTTCTCTTCCAGATTCAAGGCCTTTCACTGCTCAGAGTCTCCCAACCACAACCCCAGCAGGTATTTTGGGCCTGGCTTTCCATTAATTGCTTACTCTTTGGAACCAAATTATATATTTTGCAATTGTTCCTCTCTATTTAATTTACTCCCAAGTTCACAAAACCATTAATCGACAAGCAGCAAATGTAAATACAAATTAATAAAGTTGTTCTCCAATTTGTATGCATTCTCTTTTTATTTTCTTCCACGACCTTAAGTTGTTTAAGAAAGCAAACTAATTTAAAACATGCATTTAAACGCTTCTCACAGGAAAAAAAAAAAAATCAGAAATGCTGTACTGAAATCTCGAAAAGGAGTTACATACTTTCAAAATGTCTGCAAGTGGCAATGGTTAACAATTCACCGATTCTAGCATGCCACCACCTGGTGTCCTATGGTGTGAACTACACTACAGCCTCAGCACTCAATGCTATCAAGGCCTTCCCCTCCCTGCTACAAATAGTGCAAACTTTGCTTAAAGAAAGAAAAAAAAAGTGGAGGAAATTCATTGCAATAGTATTGCACAGTTATTTATTGCAATAAAAACCTTCAGAATTGAAGTAAACTTTGTACTTATTGCCAACAAAACGAAGAATTCTCTATAACAATAAAATTTAGTAGGATTAAAAACTCTATTATTACAAAGAAATATTTTACACTTCGCACTAGTAATACGTCTCCAGACACCAAAGCTTAAAATCATTATCCCCTCATAGAATTAAAGAGTCCACATGGTATACAGCAATTACAGGGAAAAGGTGTTAAGGTATTAAAAATAGTGCATCTTTTCAGACTCCTAGCATATGTTCCTATATTAATTTCACATGTGAATAAACAATAACTTAGAAGTTATACACTAATGATTACGTGGTTGAAACAAAGCTTACTTTCAAATAAACAGTAAATAAAGGAAAACTTCAAACACCTTTTCAGAAAAAGATATAAAGTCATATGATGCTTTGCATAAAGCAAACATGGGAAATGTTCTCAGATCTAAATCAGTTATGGAAACAACTGAAGAAATAATACAAAGATCTGATTCTATATTAAGTGTTGGTAAAAATACTATAAAATATTTTATGTTACATAAAATCTCAAGAAATTGTTATTATTATTATTTTTTTTAATTATACAAGGCTAGGTAGATGTAAGTAATAATCAGCAGTTGCTTTTCTACATCAAAGGTATTTTGTGATTCTAACCAGGCAGCAAGTAAGCCAATCATTTCTTCTCCACAGTCATCTTAATGATATTTTCTCATATAATTGTGAGGTTCACATTTCACGAAGAACATTTTTCTCACAAAAGCCAAAAAAAAGAATCATCTTGACCTTTAATTCTGCTTCCACTGGGCTCTTTTCTTCAGTTAGCAGGGCGGCAGTTGCTTTCAGCACAAAGTACAAGCTATTGGCATCTTTTGTCACTTTTATCCATCACAAGGATCACAGATTTGTGTGTGAACAGACCAAATAATCTCAAATTTATTGCACTACAGTAAATAACTGGAAAAAGTCTGCAATTAATAGTGCATTGCCCTTCAACTTCTGTGCAGCTAGTAATATTATCTATTAATTTGTGTACTAGTGAAAACATGCAAAGCTGTTACCATTCACTTAAGAAATGGTGTTTTTTTAGTGTAAAAACCTCACATTTGTATGCATTTTTTTTTTTTTTACCACTTAATGAGAGATATGGAAGAACCAGTATTCCAGTTAATGGTAGAACAGGTACTGCAAAGGAAAGTAAGTTTACATTAAAAATAGTATTTTCATTATTATTCTTATTTTTCAAGTTGTGATGATTGACACTTTTTGCACAGATATTACTAAAAGCCTTCTTCATTTTGTCTTACTTTAGATGATGCATCTTTAGTACTGAAAATAAGACCATAAATTAAAGAAACTGATCACAGTCATTCCAAACAAGAAAGCTAGGAATACAAACTGATTCAATATTAGCATCTGAAAAACATTCCACAATTAACGCTAAAAACCATCCTGTTTTAAAGAAAATTGCCAACATTAAACAATTATGTAGTTTGGGTTGTTGCACAAATACAACTACAAGAGAACCAAGAGTTGTCAGTTAGCCCTCCCTTCCTATTACAGTACTAAAAAATGCATGAGTTGGATTGGGATAACTAATATTATTTAACCAAAACGTACAACACATTTATGAATATGTAAAAAAGTTAAGTCTTTATATGCAAGAGATCTGTAGAATCCTGACAGCATTCAAAAGGAACAGAAGAAACTGGATGACCTCAAAGGCTGAAGTAAGATTATTTCTTTAAGTAAGATTAAATAAGGTACGGAGAAGGTACTAAAGGTACAGGGAAGGGCTAGTATGATGAAAGGACAACTTGAATGATAGCAAAATTAAAATACTCTATTAGAAAACAAAAAAAAGATCTTTTATTTGCTTAGTCTACCCAAACAGAGACCTGCATGATTGCTCTCCAGGTAGCACCTGGTTACAGACACCAATGACAGAAAGATCACTGAAGCTAAATGATAGTGTTGGTACGTGAACAAAGTAATTTACTGGACTTCAGAAGATCTCTAATCTCATGAGCAATGCAGTCAGGCAACTTTTAGAAGTCAATAGTAAATGAAAATTAGCTAATTTGTTTTGGAAATGAAGTTTGATCAAGTAAAGCAGCAGATTATCTGACATGGTATCTGCAGTTGCAGTGGACTGGAACCACAGAGGAGGTTTCCTCTGGTTTTATGTACTTAACATCAGAGCTGTGAAAGAGTGTAAATGCTTAAAAGCTTGCAAATTTTAAGACCCAGACTTCTTGACATGAAGTTGATCCCTGTCCTCCATATTCACCCCACATGAGAGAAACAGGCAGAACCATGAAGACCAATTAACTTTCCTTTAAAATTAAGAAAACCTGGCTTAGATTGCCTAAGCCTTCTACAAAACTAGCAATATTGCTCTCACTTTGGATTTGCAATTAAGGTTCTGCAAGTGTTTATTTAGCTACTGTGCTGATTCATGCAACTACTTAAAGACATAATGCAGATGTAAGCTGGAAAGTTTAATGAAAAATATGATTTTCAAACTGTTATAGATCAAAGACTTGACTGACAACACAACTAAGTTGAACCTGAGTAAGGTTAAACAAACTAATGGAGAAGACATAACCGTGGTGGCTTATGCAGCTACTGTACTCACTTTGCACTCTTTATTCTCTTAAGTTTAACTAAATCCATAGCAGAAAGCATGAAAAGTAAGATGTATCCAGAAATGAGCTGCTTTAGTGTAGAATACACTGTCTTAGCCAATATTCATGATCAGTTAAGGCTCACTCATCCTCCTTTGCACAGGTACAGCTGATATGCAGGCACATCTGTTATGCTGTTGCTGCAGGAGCCTTCACTTCAGAACTGATAGCAAATGCCTAAGGAGTAGTAAAAACGTAATCATTCTGGCTCTCTGCTTTGTGAATGTAAATAAACCCAAAGACAAATCATCTTGGCTCCGGCATTTTTTATTTTTTTATAAGAGTTATCAAACTAGCAAATCTGGACTTATAGTGATGCATGGATAAACTTAAAAAATCCCCATATACACATACTCCAACAATTTTAATTCCACCTATACAATTTTCATGACGAAACTACTTTTTAGACACCATATCCACTAAAAACCATGCGCAAGAGTGGTGTGTATTACATAATTGCTTTAAACTTACCTTCTTTCCCCAACACAAAGTTCAGACTCAATGGTTTCCACTCCACTGTGACATCTCAGCAGACACCATGGAACCTTGCTACCAACAAACTTCACTGGCGAATGAAGCCAGCTTACAGAGGGCTAAAGGGAGGTGGTTTTGTTTAAATATACAGCATGTTTTGAAAAGATTTATCATCTGTACATCCCAAAGGATATAAGGCATTATGAAACTTTAATCCTCTGCCTTTCTAAAACATGGATCTCTCCAGCTATCCACCCCCTACAGACTGTCTCCATGCTCTAGCAGCGTCCCATGGTATCTGCTGGGGCCTCGCAGCGGAGCAGGGACAAAGATCAGTTTACATTTGGGGACAGAAGGTAAGTTTAAATTTAGTTATAGATTTAATATAGTAAAATACAATACTGTGTTTTCATATAACCTTAAATCAAGTAGGTAGCTACTGAAATGAACTTTTCTAACAAAAAAAAAGATTTAATAAGTGAGCTTGTATGTTTAACTTTGACGTAAGAGATATACTGTATTACTAGTAATCAAAGAAAAAATATTAAATTCTAAAGGATTATTTTTTCCCTACAGAAAAATTTTTTTATCAAACTGTTTCAAAATTAAGATGTGTCATCAGTGTCTTACAGAATTGGGAGATATCCTGATTATCTCTCTTTTAAGCAATGTGTTTCTGGAAGTGTGTGTGTGTGGAGGGGGGGGTAGATAATAAGGTGTTGCACAGTCTGTAAGGAACCACCAGTGCATCTGCAATGATACTACTAGAGTAACTCTTCCACACTGATGAACGTTCTACATATTTGCCATTTTGTTCCCCCATCCTTCTGAGTCTTAAGCTATTCCTGTAAACACAAACAGTGCAAATCTGTATTTAATGGATATTTCTAAAAACTGATTAAATACTTCATGATACTACTGAATGAAAATCAACTCAAAAAAACAACATGCCATAATTTTGGCATATCCGAAGCAGAGAAGACCAGCGACGAACTTAATAATAGTTCCATCCAACCCATCCCTCACACTTACACTGAATCTGGCGTTTTTCATTTTGATGAAGCATTTAACATCACCACTATCATTAGAAGGTGATGGGTCTCTACTTTGTGAGAATATCATATTATATTGTTGCAATATAAATAAGTATTTCTTTTGCATAATCCGTGACATGAAAACACAAACAAATTCAATGTGTCATTTTTTCATTTTATTTTTAACTTCAGTGTTGTGTTGATCCACTCATCTGGCAAACAGTTTGCAGAAGCACCTAGGAAAATGCTTAACATTTCTGAAACTTGATTATATACTTGGAATGAAATATGCAGGCAAATATTCCCCTTCCTAGAAAAAAAGACAATATTTTCTGAATACATCCATATGAGAGCTATAATGAGAAAGAGATTATGTTCTTTGTAATCCACTGAAGCTGACAACAGCCTAAGTAGTTTACAGACAGATGCAAGGCAACCTCCTTAACCTTCTTAAGGAAACGTGATTCATGATTAGCTTCCAACTCTTGTAACTTTTATAATGACAAAAAAGTTATCATCCCAGGTCAGACTGAAGGAACATCTATGCCGATATCCTGTGGCTGGCAATGGACACTCGGTCAGTAGCAGATATTAGATAGAGAAGATAAAAAAAGAGTGGGGGTGGGAGGGCAAGGAAAAGGTTATAATCTTGTAATGCCAACAGGAAGGTCAACATAGTAAAGTCACAAGCAGTACAAATGAGTCCCCAGTGAAACCGATATAAAGAAGTTCAGAAATCTTATGTGAAAAAAGTATATCCTGGCAAAATTGGTTTGTGTTTTAATGGAAAACAAGCCTGTTTAAAACAAAAGAGAGCCAAGGGATTCTGAAGTTTGCAGTACATGGCAAAGATTGATGGTGGAACAGTAGATCTTAAGCCCAGCATCTGAACTGTGTAAAAGCAGACATCTGATGCCATGATGTCAGCCAATCCTGTTCTGTCCCTTTTACTCCTTCACATTTTATTGAGAGCTTTCACCATTATTGCTGAGAACAAAGTTGACTAGAAGTTGAAGAAATGAAACACTAATTTACAGCAGTATTAACGAAAGCGAGCACCCTTCAGCATAACCAGTGAAGCCTTAAACTACATTGTAGCCTTCATGACAACTGAAGTTTTCTCTAACAAGTCTATTATAGAAACACAATTTGGTTATGCCTAAATTAAGTAAAAAA